>JAJOOS010003029.1:0-89066 GCA_029582725.1 Solanum chiquidenum | reverse complement strand
TTCTTACATTAGTCAAAGGCCATTGTTGTTAAACTTGATGAGAAAATTCACCAAGGAAAGAAATTTGGTGAAACCGGCCAAGACAAGATTTGCAACGGTCTTCTTAACTTTGAGAGCTATGTACATACAAAGAAAAAACTTGAGAACTTTAGTACTCTCAACCGAATGGACTTCAAGTAAATTTGCAAAGGAAACTTTGGGGAAAGAAGTTGCCAATCTTATTATTTCTGCCCACTTTTGGGATGATGTTGTTCGAGCACTTACAGTTTGTGGCCCTTTGACAAAAGTGCTTCGTTTGGTGGATGAGGAGAAAAAACCACCAATGGGCTATATTTATGAATAGAGCCAAAGAAACTATTGAACGGGGTTTTCGTGGAATTAAAAAGCAATATGAGAAAGTGTTTGAAATTATTGATGCAAGGTGGTCAGACCAACTCCATCGGCCTTTGCATGCTGCAGGCCATGTTTTGAACCCAGAAGAGGGAACTTTACTACAGATTCTGTGGACTGAGTATTATGCATGTGTTGAGAAGATGATCCCTGATACAACAATACAAGATTTACTAGTCGCTGAGCTTCCTAGGTACAAAATGGCGGATGGACTATTTGGTTGTGGTCCGGCTAAAAGAGCTAGAGACACAAGGTCACCGGGTAAGTGAGTTGATTTAGCTCTTACTTAAATTATTTGACTTATTTGACTTATTTATACTCATTAACCTTTAAATTTATTTTATTATAGTTGAATGGTGGTCACTATTTGGTAGTGAAACACCAAACTTGCAAAAGTTTGCCATGAAAATATTAAGCCTAACTTGTAGCTCATCCGGATGTGAGCGAAATTGGAGTGTGTTTGAACACGTAAGTAAAAAAATTATATCCTAATTTCCATATTGTATTATTATCAATATCTATTAGTTAATATCTATAACTTATGCGCAGATTCATTCCAAAAAAAGGAATAGGCTTGCACTATCACGTCTCAATGATCTAGTGTACATTAAGTATAATAGAACATTGAAACGTCGTTATGATGCTCGTGATCTCATTGATCCAATTCGCTTGGATAACATTGATGATTCAAATGAATGGTTAGTTGGATGCCCCGAAGATCAAGAAGATGAACTAGTATATGAGGATGATGATCTTACTTGGGGTAGTGTTGCTACGGCAATTGGAGCTGATGAGAGTATCTATCATCTTAGGAGACTTTCTTCAAGATCAAGAGCACTTGACAAGGGCAAAGGAGTAAAAACTATATCTACAAGTTCAACTTCAAGTAGGACTCGGACACTAATTGATGAAGACTACGAGGAGGAAGAAGATGAGGAGCAATATAATGATGTAGAGGATGTTGATCTTCAAGAGTTGGATAGTTTTGAAGAAGAATAGACTTTTAGAGTTCTAGTATTGTCTTTTGAATTATTGGGTCTTTAAAGTTCTAGACTTTTAGTATCTACTTTTAGTTTTTGAATTGAAATATTTGCTAATCTATGTTATTGACTTATTGCTATTGAGATTTTGGATATTTATATATGCAATTAAATATTTTTTATTTTTGGTATTAATTGGCGCCTCGATTCAAAAAGGCGAGCGCCTCGCCGCTCGCCTCGCCGCGTGGCGAGGCAGGCCCTTGTCGCCTTTTGTCGCCTCTCGCCGTCCAAAACACTGCGTACCACCCAAGGATAAGTATTGACTTCTCCAGTTCACTAACTTCTTTTCACACTTTTCCACCACAGAGTTCCAGATGCTCAAAGATTTACTCTTAGCTCCCAAAGGCATGCCAAGATAGGAATAAGAACATTTACCTATTATTACAATTTGTTGCAAGGAAATTCAATGGAGAATTTCCCATAGCTAAATGAGTACTAATATTACTCTTACTAGGCAGGGTTTTGTTCGTCATTTTAGGTTGTTCACTTGGAACACAAAATTTGAACTCCATCTAACTTTTTGGCATGAAACTGGCAATGATATTCACCTGAGAGAATGGACATACCTCATTGTAGATGTCTGTTGTAAACCTAAAACAATTAACTTGGCTTCTTCCTTCTTTTACCAGCTTAAACCTTTAGATAAAATGGCAGATACAACTCTATATGATATCAAAGTGACAAAGGTCCTACATTTGAGTCTCACCACCATCCGTCAACAAAATATCCCTACGTTCTTGGGTTAAAATAAAAAATTATGTTTGCACATGAGAAACTATATGCTAAGCCTAATATAGGCCAATTGAATATCTTAATATATTAAGCTTTTATATGAGTTGGTAGACACAACTCAACAATGTAAAAGAAGATAAAGTTGAAATTTAGAATAATTACAAAATTAACAAGGGTACTTTATGGAAGAATTAACAGCTAGTAAACCATATCAGTCCTTTTTTTTTCTTTTGACACCCGAGAAATCCCCTGGGAATAGCTTCTTCTTTTTTTGAAACTGGTAAGGTTGAATTCTTCAGCATTAAGGGTATGATGGCTACCTCCAAAAAGGGATAATTACAGATTTCCTATCAAATCTATAATCTGGTCTATCTCATCTATGCAAAGTTGTTTACACCAAAAAAGTAGAGATACTATACAATTCCATTTAACTTTGTGGATGAAATTGGATCTATCTTCAAAACATCTTCCATTTCTTTCTTTCCAGACTGACCACTATACACATGATGGTATTAGCTTCCACCATCTCTTTTGACTCTTACTGCCTCCCCTCCTAATCCAGCAGCTCAACAGATCTGATGTATGTTTTGGCATTGTCCAGTTCATGCTTGTGATGTTGAGAAACAAGTTCCAAATTTGAGCAGTAAACTTACAATGCAGGAAGAGATGGTTATTTGTTTCCCTTGTCAAGTTGCACAAAAAACACCTAGGCACCAGTTGTCTGCCTTTCTTTTGTAGAACTTCTTCTGTTAAACATGCTCTCTTTATCACTAACCAGGTGAAACATTTTACTTTTGTAGGAATGTCACTCTTCCAAAAGTAGTTCCAATTATATTTTGGGGGCCCTGTCATCCCCATTAGTCCTCTTTTGTAGGCATTGTTGACTGAGAAGACTCCATCCTTGCTATGTTTCCACAGAATCTTGTCTGTTGTTGTTGTAGTTATAATCATTCCAGCTAATTTTTCCAGTAGCGCTGCCACCTCTACACCTCCCAGTCATTAAGTAGTCTTCTTAAAGATATGTCCCATCTCTGTTCTGTCTAACAATCACTCACTCTAGCATCAGGGTTCTCACAGATTAGAAACAAATCTGGAAAAAGCCAACATCAGTTGACCCACAAGTTCGAAACTCGAGGAAGTATGGCTCCCCTTCTACCCTGTTCCCACTTAAATATTGGGCTCTATATGGAATGCGCTCTATCCACACATCCAATATTGTGTCCTTACCACTGAATCAAACCCCGGGTCTTCATATCAGCCTACCTTCTCCTTCTCCACATCAAAAACAGACATAACTATTATAGAAGATGAGTTGGGTAACTCAACAATAGCTATACGAGGCCATTTTCCTGATGAATGATTTACATCAAGATGATGCTTTTCTGTTGCTGCAATATCTAAATTTGTTAAAAATCATGAGAACTTACTTACCCGTCAAGTTCCACCAGAAGTTGATTGATGAAGGCTTCATGATCCTGCTTTTTAGTGTGGATAAACTTCCCTCTGACTCCAGCAAAGAGGTCAAAATCCTCCACAAATATGATTACAGGAGCCTGAACAGGATAATGAAGTAAGCAGATATCACTACAATAAACAGCTCAGAAAAATGCACCAGATGTGTTCCTTGACATGATACACTATATTATTCCTTCATTATTGTTGACTTCTCCTCAAATTATTTGTGAAAGACTCGGTCAGTCGAGAAAAGATCATAACATTAAGGGGGTGTTTGGATTGACTTTTTTTAAGTGGCTTATAAGCTAAAAGCCATAAATTGGGAACACCCAAATTTCAGCTTTTGGCCTTTTTTTGTACTTTTTCAGCCTAAAAAATGTTTTTGTGTTTCCCAAACACTTCCAAAATTAAAAATGGGCTTTAAAGCCAATCCAAACACCCACTAAGTCACAAAAAAGATTTACAGGTATGCTTTTGCAAAATTTCTTATTAGCAGTCTTGCATAAAGTTAATTATGAGCTGCATTCCAAGATAAACATGTTTTACTTGTTTCCTTTCCACAAAAACATGCAAGCAAACAAACCTATAAACTTTTATGAGTGCATGCAAAGGGAAATATGTTTTTATCCATTATCCATGCTATATCAGCAGCCAATTCCAACAAGACCCTTTTCTTATTCCTTAATGTACTTTAGATCTCAGAATAACGACAAGAAGAAGATGCAGATTACACCATAACCAGGTATTGGAAATTGTAAGGAGAGGCAATACAATACACAAAGAAACCAGACTGACCAGATCACGTGCTGTTTGAAACAGCTCTCTAACATTTGATGCACTTTGGCCAACCCACAAACCAGCCTCTAACTGCTGGGCTTTAACTTCAACAAGTGGCACCTTAGCTTCTGCTGCAATTGCCAGAGCTAGGGTTGTCTTTCCAGTTCCTCTCTCCCCCACAATAAGAACTCCCTGTCATATCACACATGAAATAGAGTTTAGTGCCAGGGGCGGCTCAACGTAATTGGGGGCCTAAAGCGAAATTTCAATTTGAGGCCTAAAATATAAACAAACTTTGTATACATATTTATTCAAAATTTATTTTTCTTACACTATTTAGATGAAAATTATTAGTATTTAATATTGTTTTTTCAGTTATTGATTTTAGGTAAGATTTTATCAACTCAACATTGAAAACATCCTTGCCGTGAGACAATTATTATATGAATTGTTAACATAATTTTATAAGTAATAAGTTGACAAATATTAAATAAAGATAAGAGCTAGAACCACAGAATCTTATTCAAGAAGTTGATGACTTGGTATACACCATTTTAATATGCTTGTTGTAATGTTTGAAACTAAAATTTAAAAAGAAATAAAAAAGAATTTGTAATTCACTTTGTTCAACACTTTTCACTATTAATTCTTATTTTTAACAAAGTATAAAAGATGTTAAAGTGAGTAAAATAATATTTTTTTTTATCATAATTAATCAATTTTTTCTAAAAAAATTTAACACATAATTTATTCTTAATAATAATTTGGGGCCCCCAAAAGGCATAAGCCTTATTTTACAAAGGCAAGAGCCGGCCCTGTTTAGTGCAAGCATAAGCTCTAACATATTTTGTGGAAATGCACATATACTCGCCCATGCACACACAAACAATGTTGCTGGGTTTTTTTTGGTGTGACGGTGGTAACCGTTTACAAGAACCATTGTTAATCATACAGTAGATTGGCCATATATTACAAAGAATGCTCATTATGGTACCAACAATTTTTTATTACTAATTTCATGGAAGATTATTAACATAGGACATGACTGTGCATGGCTGCATGTATTGCATTATGACTATATGTTGTTAGCCAAGCCCAAGTTAGTGTGTGTTATACTCCTTTCACCATTAAGCAGATGCTGAATCTAGTTGCACCAGTATCAGAAATAAAGCTTACCTAATGATAAAACTAACACAATACACGAGAACTTAAAAGGATCAATTGGAGTCTAAAGGTGATATATCGGAGATCTAGATCAATTTACATCTGACTTGATGTCAAGTTAGCACAACAACTTCGACTCTGCACATAGAAAAGCCATTGAACTTTACTGAATACACAAATTGACTACAACATACAGCAAGAACCCTTCCTGTAGGACCAGAGAGATTATGCTTATTGTTGAGGGGACATAACCTTCATTTTAAACATCAGAATGCATTACACCAGAAATAGTTTCTCCTCAACAATTAAAATTAAAAAATGCTCCCAGGCACGGTAACCAAGGACCTTCTCTCTCCTACTTCCTAGGATAGCAGAAGGCTCACACCGGTGCCAACCACCATCAACAGACCTTTCTTTCTCAGCTAATCAATACTCACCCACTGTGAGAATTGCTTCAACCTTTTTCCTTTTTTCGTTCGCTCCACAGATCAGGTAATTACTATGGTAGACAACAGAATCTATTTTAATGCAGGCTTCAAGTCCTTCGACATCACAAGATGGAGTTCCGGCAACACAACCTGATTTGACTGGGTAGAGAGAAGTAGAAAAAGAATGCAAAGGATAACGCTGAGCAGAAAGATAATGGAATGGATTTGTTACATCCTCAAGGAAGCCTCCAACGACAATAAGAATCTGGTAAGAAGATGGAGGACAAAAGAACAAATTTCAGAATTTTACGGCACCAAAAAGTACAACGTACATGGAAGGTACATGAATTTTTTGGCCCTCATAGGAGAAACCAGAGAAGTTATTAATGTTCCTGAACTTGCCATTAATGCGGGATGGAGAGACATAGCATTCAAGATTGAAGGCTTCATTAACACCACTCCGCAATGTATAGTCAAACAGCATTCAAAGCCAACTATTCTGTATGCCAGGGTAGTTGAGAGAAGTAAATGGCAACAACAAAGTCACAAAGAAGCCAGTGCTAGCATAGAGGGCCCACTAGGGAGAAGTATTACGGGATTATTCGGAGGATCTGAGAGACCCACTCTAGCTGATGTAAGAAAATGGGCCTCCTCGATCTGGAAGAAAGCATTTGGAGTTAACATCTATGAGATGGCAGGGCACATCTTCCTTTTTGAATTCCCAAACAAGCACATGGCAGAACAAATTCTGCAAGGAGAATGGAATTGGAAAAACATGAAGGTGAAACTAGAATGGTGGAACCCACTAGTTGATTGCGTACCATCACAGCAAAGACAAGAAAAGATCTGGATCAGAGCAATAGGAATACCCCTGCACTTGTGGTCCAAAGAAGTCTTTAAAGAAATAGGTGATAAATGTAGAGGATGGTACAGAACGGAAAAGGAAACAGAACTGAGAAACCATCTCAGATGGGCCCGTATTGAGGTTAAGAATGAAAGGCAGAAAATACCCAGAGAAGTCGCCATAACCAAACAAGGATACACCTTCAGGATTCCGATGGATTGCGGAAGTTACGACCTTTGAGAAGGCATCAGGAAAAAACATGGAAAATCAAATTTCCATGGCGGAGACGGCGAAAACTGGGGAATCCCTAGATGAGGGATTTGCACGGAGGTCTGTTGCATGTCCAATGAAGAGGACGGGTAATACCCAGAGGTTAAAAGCATCTTTTGAAGTCATCAAGCAAATAGCCAGCTTGACAGCTGTTGATTGGATGGCACACGTGGGGGGTGGAAATAAGTCAAATTTAAATCCATGTGAGGTCTCCAAGGCAGGAGATGAATATTTTGAGTCATGGGCCAGCCCAAAACCAAAAACCACTCCAACAAAAATTAAATACCTCACAAGCCCAACCCAATCTAGAACAACAAATTGAGGAACTCTGGGAGGAGACCTCGACAATCAGAACATCTTCTCCAGAGAATTTCAACGCAACAGAAAATCTTGAATCCACTGCCACAACTTCAAATGCAGGATACGTAGGGGAAAATTCAAAGAAGAAAGAGACGAGTCTAAAACAGACAGAGGGGACTGTAATTGTGAGGGAGATAAGGGGGCTGAGAATTGCAAGGAACAATCCATTGTGATGGGCAACTCAAGTCTGGAAGTCAGAAATTGGGAAGTGGTCGAGGTGTTACCCTTAGCTACAGAAGCAGCTAAACAGGTCGTTGACAAGGAAAAGTCCACAGCAGTCTGGATTCGAAAAAATTTAATCAAGCTCGGCAAAATGTTTGGAGCTGACTTTAAAGGCCATGAAGAGGAAGCCTTGGAACCTCTTATGCAAATTGATGTGTGCAGGCAAAATAGAAGGATGGAGCCATCATCAGAAATCAGAAGAACTAGATTCAAAGGCACCAATGAATTGAAGAATTTAATTACTTTTGATGTTAAGTTCAAAGCTAGTAAGGCCAGGAGCGCGGGGAAAGGAGGTGCACAGCCTGTACCATGAAGTTCAACCTAGTGTCTTGGAATGTTAGGGGACTTAATGACGGGGGAAAAGAAAAGTGGTGAAGAGTTGTATAGAACTTTGGAAGGCTGACATAGTGTGCCTTCAAGAAACTAAACTACAGGGAGATATTCAAGAGATAGTGAAGCAAATATGGGGAGGGAGATGGGTTAGATATGCTTGCCTAGAAGCAAGTGGTACCAGGGGAGGGATTATCATGTTATGGGATAGTAGAGTTTGGAAGGGAGAGGTGCAACAAATAGGTGTACATACGCTAACTTGCAATTTTGAAGGCCTACTCCAAAACTTTAGTTGTCACATTACAGGGGTGTATGCACCAAATTGCAACGTGGAAAGAAGAGAGGTTTAGGATGAATTAGGTGTGGTCAGAGGTTTAATGGAGACCTTGGGTAGTATGTGGGGACTTCAATGTATGCAGGTTCCCCACAGAGAAGAGAAACTGCCAAAGGAGATCTACTGCCATGGTGGAATTCTCAGATTTCATAGAAGACCTGGAGTTTATTGACTTGCCACTTGAAAGAGGAACACATACTTGGTTCAGGGGAGATACAAACAATGTTGCATCAAGGATAGATAGAATCCTATTTAGTAAAATGAAGCAGGTTGCTCTACAAAGACTGACATCAGACCATGTGCCTATAGCTTTACACTGTGGACCATGGAATCTGAACAAATCTTATTTCAAGTTTGAAAATTGGTGGCTGAACACAGAGGGATTTATAGATAAAATCAGGTCTTGGTGGAATTCTTTTGCATAAACAGGAAACCAGACTACGTTTTAGCATGCAAATTGAAAGCACTGAAGGTAAGCTCAAGGAGTCGAGTAAGGAAAAAAAAGGAAATTTGGTTTTTGCAAAGATCCATCCTGTTAAACAAGATGGCAACTCTGGACTCTATTATTGATAATAGAGCACTAACAGAGGAAGAGGTTGCATTAAAGGCAACTACTTTCCTGGAGTATGAAGAACTACTCAAGAACGAAGAGACTGCATGGAGGCAAAGATCTAGAATTTTGTGGCTAAAAGAAGGTGACAACAACACTAAGTTCTTTCACAATTCAGCCAATGCACATAAAAGGAGTAACTGTATTAACCAACTGGAAGTACAAGGTGAGACAGTGAAGGAGCCAGACAAAGTGAAAAAGGAGATCATACAGTTCTATAAGAAGCTGTACACAGAAACAGAGTGATGGAGACCAGCAGGAAACATGATAAATTGTCCTACAATCTCAGAAGCAGAAAAAGTACAATTACAAGCCAAATTTGAGGAAGAGGAGGTGCTCAGCTGCCTGAAAAGGTGTGCTATAGATAAGGCCCCTGGACCTGATGGATACCCATGGGCTTCTTCATCAAATGCTGGGAAGTTCTAAAACATGACATTATGAATGCCTTCCACAACTTCTATGAACATGAGATATTTGAAAAGAGCTTCAATGCAACATATATTGCACTGATTCCCAAAAAGAAAGGGGCAAAGGAGTTAAAAGATTTTAGAACAATTAGCTTGATATATATTACAAGCTTTTGTCTAAAGTGCTGACTGAAAGGATCAAAAGGGTGATGGATAAATTGGTAGACTCCCAGCAAATGGCTTTCATTCAAGGCAGACAAATTATGGATGCAGTATTGATAGCTAATGAAGCAGAAGACTCAAGAATATCACAAAAGATGCCTGGAATCCTATGCAAATTAGATATAGAAAAAGCTTATGACCATGTGAATTGGGGATTTCTAATCAACACACTCGGGAGAATGGGATTTGGGGAGAAGTGGATCAGATTCTGCATCTCAACTGTAAAATTCTCAGTAGTGATAAATGGATCACCAGAAGGTTTTTTTGCAGCTCAAAGGGGAATAAGACAAGGGAACCCTCTGTCCCCTTTTCTGTTCATCCTAGCCATGGAGGGTCTCAATAATATGATTAAGACAGCAAAGGTCAATGGCTGGTTATCTGGTTTTGAAGTGGCTAAAAACAATGGAGAAAGTCTAGAGGTGACACATCTACAATACGTAGATGATACATTGATTTTCTGTGGTGCAGAAGAGGAACAATTAAGATACTTGAGAGTGATCCTAGTACTCTTTGAAGGCATCTCAGGTTTGCACATTAATTGGGAGAAGAGTCACATTTATCCCATATACAATGTCCTAAACACTAACCTCTTGGCCTCAATTCTGGGAGGAGAAGTCGGAGCCCTACCCTCTATATATCTAGGGATGCCATTGGGGGCCCAATCAAGGTCCAAGGGAATCTGGGACAATGTTCTAGAAAGATGTGAGAGGAAATTATCAAGATGGAAAGCCCAATACTTGTCTAGGGGGGGTAGACTCACTTTGATTAATGTTGTGTCAGATGCTCTCCCAACCTACATGCTTACCCTCTTCCCCATCCCAGCAGGGGTAGTACAGAGGCTAGACCAGATTAGGAGAACCTTTTTTTGGCAAGGAAATACTACCAAGAAAGGTTATCACTTAGTCAAGTGGAAAGAACTAATCTCAAGCAAGAAACAGGGGGGCCTTGGTATCAAAAATCTGAAGAACCAAAGTAAAGCTTTGAAAATGTGGTTATGGAGATATGCCCATGAGACACACTCTCTATGGAAAAAGGTGATTACAGCAAAGTATGGAGAATTGGATGGGTGGATAACTAAAGAAGCAAACAATCCTTATGGTGTCACTGTTTGGAGATCTATCAGAAACTGGTGGACTATATTACGTAACTACACTACCATTAGTGTAGGTGATGGTAATAAAACCATCTTCTGGAAAGATAGGTGGTTAGGTAATTGGAGTCTTGCAGAGAAGTTCCCTGATCTGTTTGACTTAGTTATCCATCAGGACAGAAAAATAGCTGACATGTGGGCGTTCCAAGGCTGGGACTTAAATTTTTTAAAAAACTTGAATGATTGGGAAATTCCTAGACTGATTGAGTTCTTCAAAATTCTTGAAGCTTTTCAAGGTCTGAAGAATGGGGTGGACAGACTATGGTGGAATGGGCACAACAAAGGGGAATACAAAGTAAGTTCAGGGTACAAACTTCTGAACTCGGCAGTGGCACAGAACTCCATATGGCCATGGAAACAAATCTGGAGAACCAAAGCACCTTTGAAGGTGGCATGTTTCTCATGGCTGCTAGCAAAAGAAGCTGTCTTGACACATGAAAACCTAAGAAAGAGGAACATTATCTTAGTCACGCACTGTTGTTTATGTGGTGAGGCAGCTGAGACAGTGGGACATTTGTTTTTGCATTGTAGAATCACTGACCAACTATGGAAGATTTTCATTAATCTCAGAGGCATACAATGGACAATGCCTAGCAAGATTGTTGACACTTTATCTAGTTGGGAAGAAGCTGGGAAGGGAGCAAAAAACAGGAGCTACTGGAGAACCATACCATCTTGTATATGGTGGACCATCTGGAAGGAGAGAAATGCTAGGTGTTTCGAAGACAGGAGTAGAACAGTACATAAAATCAAAACAAATTGTATTTTGCTTTTGTGTTTTTGGTGTACAAAGAACTCCCCTATAGATGCAGAAAATATCCTAGATGTGTTAGAATCATGCTAGGATTGGGAGCTCTTTGATATATTGCTATACTTTGACTTGCTGTAAAGGGGTTTAGCACTACCTAAGTGCTGAGTTATAATACAAATGTTACTTATTCAAAAAAAAAAATAGTTTCTCCTTAACATCATTCTTTCTAACAGGTTTATCGTTTATTTGACTTAGCTCTGCATAAGATATTTAAACAACCATATGACTGAGTTCTTCATAGGAAAGTGAAGGCCCTTAATAGATTAGTCTATGCATGTATAACTATTAAGTAGAAAGTACATACTGGAAGTGCCTTTTCATAGTCACAAATTTCTACACATAAATGCACTAGTAAGGAAGCAAATCTCTTGGAAAAAAGCAAATTCACCACCATCTTAAACTAAGAAATTCTCAAACAGAACTTGCAGTAACATACCCGAGGGGCACGAGCTCCCATTTCTTGAAAAGCGCGAGGGTTTTGCAGAAATGCCACGACCTCATTAATCTCTTCCTTCATAGATTCAATGCTTGCAAAGTCCTTCAAACTTATAGGTGGATTCTTCACCCTCTGGGAAACAGAAAAAGAAGATTGATCACCAAAAGCAAATATACCAAGGCACTGTCATGGTTAAACAACAAAAGTGCAAACCTTCATCTGATCAAAAGCAGTACTGATTGGATCAACACCCGCCTTCTTCTTTTGCTTTATTCTCCTTGTCCTAAATCTAAAATATGCTTTCTGCAGCAAATTGTAACAATTATTATGCATAAACTTGACTTACTTGAAATTATTGCAAGAAGTAACAATGTTGCAAGTTGTTATCTAGCAATGACTCATGCAAAATTCAAAAACATATAACTTGACCACATACAATCCTTCAAGGAAATTGTACAAAAATTGTCCTGAATTGTAAAACCTTTTGCAGAAAAGCAAAGATATGAGCTCGACTAGACTACCATTGATCAAGATGTTCTTGATATACGGGTAAGTTGTACCCCATTCTGTCTTTTATGGATTCTAAAACTGTGCACGTTTTCAATTTTAAAAGCATCTTTTTGAGATTCCAAAAAAATACTTTACAGTAATGAGATAAAAGAGATGGTGATGCAGCACAAGTTCCTCATAGAATGCCCTGGAAAACCAGAACTGACACCCAATTTGGAAGGACAATAAACAATGCAAAAAGGACACACTACACCTCAGTCCAAAACAAGTTTGGTCGGCTATATGAATCTTCACTGACTACATTACTCCATTTAAACTATCGCATACCAATATGATGCAAATATAAATTAGAAGTACTAGATTGTATATTTTCTCAACGTATAAATCTCTGAAAAGTTAACCACTCCTAGAAAGCATAAAAACCTACTGCAAAAGTTCTAATGTCTAAAGCATATTCTCAAGCAATATGTATTGCCTATACATATCGTTTTCTTCCATTGTGCTCTTATGATGAATCCTCACACTACAGAAAGGACACGTGGTAGAAATATCTGGAGTACATATTTTTCAGCAATCTCAGATGAGCTAATGAAGTACATCAGCAGTGGAGGAAATATGACATGAAATATAGAAACCAAAAATTTCAGAAGGTACCAGATAACAATAATTTTCAGTAGTAGACAGATCCTGAGGATGAAGAATAATATCAATGTAAACGGATCAAAAGGAAGAAGAATAATATAAATGTCAACCATAGGACTAAGGGTGGCCTGGTAGCTTAAGCCTTAAGGCTACATTATATTAGCCTCCACATGCAGATAAGATATGTCACACTAGCCTCCACATTTACCATTAGTTGGTTTGACTGGAAACTAAATATTCTGTTTATATCAACATCGATACAAACCTCCCCCCCCCCCTCCAGGAGAAAACCCAATTACTATCGCTAATATGCCCCTAAATTACCTCCCCCTTTTTCCATTGCTTTTCACACACCTCATCTTTTCGATTTTGATTTATCTTATTTGAACCAACTTTTTGTTTTGTGATTTAGATATTTATTTTCTTCATACTTCAACGATTTCTGATAGCTTTGGGAAACGAATCTCCAGCTCCACTCTTCAATCATACTTGCATATAGTTTGACAACTAATTTTTCTTAAGAATATATATTCATGACTGCTTGGTTTAAATTCATCATTTTATCAGTTTCCTAGGACACTATTCCAAAAATCAATATTTAGAGCTAATAACTAAAGATTATTTCAACCATGCTTGTTTTCTTTAAAGTAGGGTTAATCTTATGAAAAATTAGAACAAACATAGTGCCGTTTACAAGATGTACAAAAGAAGTATTTTCTAAGCTAAGTAGGGAGCTAACGGAATCCAACATATTTTCTGTCATTTTCAACTTTTACTTTCATTAGAGTAACGAAACTAATTATCTTAATGAATTCTCTAAAGATCAATTTTAACAATCAAAAAAGATTTTGATAAGCCAATCAAAGGCCCTTAGAAAAGAAATTCTAGAGTATTTGCTACATAATTAAAAGTATCCTCATCGGAAACTCAATGTCACTTCTATTTCACCCTTGATCACGTGAACAAAACAAGTGTATGTAAACCTTTCATCAACATTCCTATTTGTCCCACCACATTGCATGCATCCTTATTACAATTCTTATATTTCAAAGATTCAACTATAATAGGCTCTTGTCCCATCATCGAAATAAAAGATTCCAAACTTGTTTACTATCTTTTATCGTTTTACTTATATATGTTAGCAACAACAACAAAAAGAAAGGAAAGGAGATACTTAAATGAGAGTGAAGAAGATGATATACTCCTGTTCAAAGGTGACAACAGAGATAACATCACACAAAAGATCCCCAGCACTCTAAATATCAGCACAATTTACTGGTACGAACTAGGTTTTTCTCCATCTGGGAGACTGAAATTTTGAATTCACATTTTCTTTACAACCCTAGAGTCCGAGCCAGCTCCTGCACACCTCGACTAATTCCACGAGGTACCTGCTATCCCCACCAGCACAGGTACAGCACAGGTACCGGGTAACTCTGTCAACAAGGCTTGGACAAATAGGAAGAACTCACCTAGCGTTTTTGTCTCGGGTTCTCAACTCACTTCATTGACCACAAGGCCACACCCTTGGATGAATTATAAACACATTTTATAAATAAATTCAAGCTTCAACTACATCCAATTATGAAAGATCAAACAAAATCCCTTGATAAAAGCTTTGTAAACATGTATGTATATATATCGTCTCCATTGGAGACCTCATGGTTCTCAACCCACTTCGTTGACAAGGCCATACCCTTGGATGAATTATAAACACATTTTATAAATAAAGTCAAGCTTCAACTACATCCAAGTAGCATCCAATGATGAAAGATCAAATAAAATCCCTTGATAAAAAGCTTTGTAAGCATGTGTGTATATATAAACAAATTAAAGACTGTCATAGTTATAAGTTTTTGCAAAGAACCACTTAAATAGAAGAGTTAGTAATAGAACAAAAAGCACCGTACGAAACAGCAGAGAAACGAAATGCTCTTTGTAGTAAAGAGATATTACCCCCTCCGTTTCATTTTATGTAACCCTAATTGACTGGGCACAAAGTTTAAGAAAGAAATGCAAACTTTTGAAACTTGAAGTAATAAATATGCCAAAATATGGCTATGGTACTTCCGAAACTTGTGGTCTTAAATATGCTATAATATGTGTGTGGCTATAAAAGCTTTTCATTAAGGGCAAAATGAAGAATTTAAAGTTAATATGTTTCTAGATTTAGAAAGTGGACATATTTTTAAACATACTACAAAAATATAGGGTCACATAAACTGGAATGGGAGAGTAATAACTAAGACGATCATAGCAAAGAAGCTATGACCCACTTCATTAGAGAATGCCCTGTGTTACGGCTAAACAGAAACATACAATTGTCCAGACACTAGATACATAGCTGAGTCGAGGAGGTAACTATACCACTCTCTGCAGCTTCCGTAGGTTGGGATTTCTCCTTAAAGGTCCATAACCAAGAAGTCGTGGAATTTTCCTCTTCATAAAGCGAATCACATGATACAATACATAGCCATATACTGCAGTTCTAATCAAAAACCAGAGATACCACTGAAAATCATCTTTTTTTCTTGATCTGAAACTCATTTCAGCCTCAGATTGCCACTTCAAGTACCACGTTGAAGCAACAGATTGATCGAAATACTCTGGCCACGCCATACCCAGCCGCATCCTCACCTACACCCACAACAGCAAGAGACTGCTCTGAAAACACAGTTAAAAACGAGGAAAATTAAACAATAAACCAGGGTCAAGTGCAGGCTATGATAAATACCCGATAAGGGATGACAAATTCCACAGTAGGGAAAACAATCATCATCATAATGTCATCATTTACGTTTCTGAATTTCTCCAAAATCCAGTCTCTTCCACGTGAAACAAGTTTTAGAGACCACAATCCATTTAGACATTGATGACAGAGTCTTGTAACCAAGAGAAACTGTTGACGGAAGTTCAGCTCTGAGAAAGGAATCCACATCAGCTGAACCGCAGTTGGGATACCTGAAGCAAGCATTCGCAGGTACAAGGCATCAAAACCTCCAAAATCTTCATAAATCATTTCATATTCCTGAAACAAAAATGATGAGGTTAAAAATCAATGTCACATTTAAATCAAAAAGAGAAATCACTGTGCAGATAGAGGATCATACCTTGATATCAACATAATATTCTTTATCATCTCCCTTCAACATAACATACATGGCAGCCCAGTCATGTCTGATTCTAGCACTCTCAAGAAGCTTCTTGGACACAGCATAAGGAACAGCCACAGGATCCATCTCCCACCTATTTCTTTCTTCATTATACCATGATTTTGCCACCACTCTATCCCGATCCAGGAGGATCCTTTCCTATAATAAGAATTTGGACGTCATCATAAAGCAGATGCCACCATTGATAGAGCATGGTGTCTTGCACAGAGAAAAGCAATGGCATCATTATAGGCAAATATAGTTTTCAAATAGAACCAACAGATTAGGGAACCAAAACTACAATATACCCAGTGTAATCCCATAAATGGAGTCTGAGGAGGGTAAGATGTACATAGTCCTTACCCCTACCCACGTGGGGTAGAGAGGTTGTTTCCGATAGACCTTCGGATCAAAAGAGAAGTTAATCGAAGCAGGGTTGCAAGAAGAAAAAATTTCAGCAAAATATCCATATAGAAAGCACATGAAGCAACAGATAATAAAACATATTGAAGAATAATAAACTACGTAATTTCTTAATACTAATAGGGAAGAGATGGGGCTAACCCCCTGCCTCCCCACCTAAAGTGCAACAATACTCAACTAACTACTAACCTTCTACCCTAATCCTCGACTTCCTTACTTTCCTACCTAGGGTTATGTCCCCAGTCCGCTGAATTTGTGCTACGTCCTGTCTAATCACCCCACCTCCCTCCCTGATTTTTTTTCGGCCTACCTATACCTCCCCTAACTCCTGCTAGGACAACCTCTCACACCTCCTAACTAGAGCATCCACGCACCTCCTCTTCACAAGCCCGAATCATCTCAACCCCGCTTCCCTCATTTTGTCTGCCATGGAAGCCAATCCCACCTTGCCCCATATAACTTCGTTCCTACTCATATCTCTCCTGATATGCCCACACATCCATCTGAGCATCCTCATCTCTTCTACATTCATTTTCTGAACATAGACATTCTTGACTGGCCAACACTCTACCCCATACAGCAATGTGGGTCTAACCACCACTATGTAGAACTTCCCTTAAGCCTAGACGACACCTTCTTATCACACAGTACCCCGAAAGTGAACCTCAATTTCGCCCACCCCGCTCCCATATGATGTGTGACATCATCATCAATCTCCCCGTCTCCTTGGATAATAAACCCAAGATACTTGAAGCTCCCTCTCTTGGAAATGACTTAACATCGATCTTTACTTCCATCTCCGCCTCATGCATTATGCCACTGAATTTACTCTCCAGGTACTCTATTTTAGTCTTGCATAACTTGAAACCTTTAGATTCTAGGGCATGTCTCCAAACTTTCAGCTTATCATTAATTTCACCACTCATCTCATCAATTGACATTATGTCAAGTTCCAGATGAAATCACTAAATAATTGATGACGTCAATTACAAGATGCAAAAACGCGAGGTTGATCTCAAGGCTCAAAAGTTGCCAAAAAACCCTGAAAATATATTTTCATTCTCCATTAAGTCCAGAACTTTGCTTCCCTTTTTTTATTTTTTGACAAGTCACAAAATAGAGTACCTTTAATCAATACGACCAATCTGGTAATAGAATTTCTTGGGACAAAGATAGCAGGATCCAGCAACTTGTAATAGCGTGTAAAGTAATACCTAGACCACCTTTTAGCTCAATATTTCTATCAATTAACTACTACCTCTTTCCATACCATAACCAGGTCATTCAAAATGCTTGAAATGTAAAAGCAAGTAGTTTTCTAAATCGTACCTTCTCATCCTACCTAACAAGCACCTATTTATCCATGAGACCACAACCTCACAAACTATAATGTACAAACCCCTCACTCAATGCAGAGTCTTTAACTTCTAGATCACAAAATTGAAGACCAAGATATGAGACTAAATCAGTAACTAAGAAACACCAGCTAAATGGATACAAAGTAACTCTTTACTTTTTTTTCCTGAAAAGTGGTAATGTATACAAAGTAAATCTTACTACAGAGAAAAAGATAAGCTATCAATAGCGATGAGCAACAAGGGGAATTCCAAGATGATTAATTTACTGTTAAATGATCAAACTGCTGATATATAGTAATAGAAAGTAAAAGTAGAAGTGATGATTGCACAACCTAGCATAAGCAGAACCAACCATTTCAGCAAAAGTTACCTGTTTCTCGGCCATATATTGTTTACCATGCTCAACATTCTCCAGCAAATCCCTCTTGAGGTCTGCTTTAACATCCTCACGCCATTTCTTCCAACCATGATGCAAGTGGAGGCTAACGGCCTTTGGAACTACAACCTCCTTGTTTCCAAACATCCACTTCAATTCAATTTCAGGGAAACCCTTGACAACTTCATCCACTGGTGTGTTTACAACAAAACGTTTTTCATTGCCATATCTCTTCATTTTTTTCTTAATACGACTCTCGAGATTCCGTTGCATCTCTCTTGAGTCCTTAAGTGCTTGTTCTATTCGCTGACCGAACACCATAGAGTCTTGATCAAAAAAGAGTATATTGTCATCATCTTCCAAAACATTGGGTAGAACTATCTGCTCCAACAAATGTCTTTGAGCAGTTTGCAATTCTTCTTTTATCTCAGATCTAGAAAGCTTAGTGAGAGGGCTTTTAGGCACGCTGCAAAGACACACAAGTACATAGAGCAATGTAAATGATTAGGAAAATATAGTTCACAAACAACATCAAATAGCAAGTCTTGTTACAAATAGTAGTAAACAAAACTAACCTCATCTAAGAACAAAAGGATATCTACAGCCTACAAGAATAACATGCTAAATGTCAATTATCTAGTCGCCAGCATAAAGTAGATTAGCTGACCAAGGAACAAGTACAATTGGAGATGGAATTAAATTCTAGGTAATATAACAGTGAACTAAACATTAAAACGTCTAGATAATGTATTGCTGGAAAATACCAAAGCAATTTAGGAGGTTAAATCCTAAAAGAAAGTAAAAGCCATCAGTTCACAACAGAGCCATATGTTTTAGGTGCCAACTAAATTATCATGCACAAAGGGGCAGTTCCTTCCCAAGATATCCTCAGAACCTAATTGCTCAAAAAATAATAAGGCTCAATGCCAAATTCATGCCAATATCCATCTTTTAGATTAATAAAGCTTTGGTACCATTGCTCGTACAAAAGATCTGTTGCACTATTATGCATCAAAAAATCATGTATAAGCTACTAAAATTCTAATAATGTCTTACCTCTCAACGCTTTGCAGCCTCATTTTCCTCAGAAACTCCGTAACCAAGATTTGACACTCCCTCTCAATAGATGCAAGTTCCCTCACACCAATGCTCAATGCAAGTGTTTCTCTCCTCATAATCTCATCATCTATCTCTGCAATCCTCTCCCATACCCTGTTATATTCCTCATCACTCTGTCTCACTTCCTCATCCAATTTTGCAACCTTTTCCTTTACTATTGCATCCTTTTCATTGCCCTTAGCCTTCTTCAATAAACTTTCCTCCTCCCTCTTAATCTTCAGCACTACATCAAGAATCTCCTCGGAACGATTGACCAAGGCATTTCTTTCTCCCTTTAACAATCTCAATTCCGCATAGAGATCACTCATGATCTCCTCTTGCAACTCATTCCTCTTCAGGTTCACCTCCTTTAGCTTTTCCTCCACACATTTCACATCCTCTTTACCAGATTTCACCTCCTCTATCACTCTAAGCAACCCTGAAACCGTCTCTAACAATCTCTTAGTACAATGTGAATATTCATGTCTAGTCTCAAGGACATCTTTCCGTTTATTACTAGTTTTCTGTATCAGCTCAGCTGCGGCAGGGGGAGGTGCAGCAGTAGCAGGGAATTGAAACCCAAGAAAGGGGCACAATCCAAAAGCAATAGAGAATAATGTGTACACTAGAGGCTTTAAAATGGGTTTAAGAGGATTTTGGTCATCATAGCTAACTGGGTTTGTGTCCTTTTGGGTGATGGAACATTTTATAAGTCTTGCTGGGGCTGAAGCAATAGGAATTCGTAGAGGACTTTTGGGTTTATCTGCTTCATGGGAAGAGAGCTTTTTCGAGCGAATTCGGTAATTGGAATGGTTATGGCGATTCAAGAATGGATTTTGAAGAGTGAAGAATGTGGTAGTAGTAGTAGAAGCATACATAATTAAGGGCGGATGAAGGTAATGGAGAGTAATGGCATGACGAGAAAGTTGAAGAGCAGAGAGCAAAAAGGATAAGACCGGCGTTGGGGTTTTAAGTTCTAACCAAAAACCCAGAGAAGAACCGGCGAGAGCAAAGGTAATCCCAAATTAATCAAGGGCTGCTCATATTTCCCTCTTCTTCCTCTATAGTCTTTTTGCCATTTATTTTTTCCTCTCTCTTTTCTTTTCTGCACTTCTTTTATTTTTTATTTAATTCGAATTTTTAAAATTAGAATTGTGTTTGATCATATTTTTTAGGGAAAAGGGTCAAAAATGCTCTTAAACTATGTGAAAGGAACAAAAATGCTCTTAGTTTATAGTTTGGCTCAAAAATGCCCTTACCGTCCTTTGGGGGGAAAAGGAGGAATTTACCCCCAAACTTTGATAAATGGTACGTCTATACCCTCCGTTATACTTTGCATCCACATAAGCCCTTGCCGTCTAATTATCGGTACACACATGCCCCTCTCACTAACGGACCCCTCATTTTGTACACGTGTCTTAATCCTAATCAACTACCCGTTTGACCATTCTTTTAACCCATAAACCCACAACCCGCCCATAAATCCAATAACCCACCTCTTCTTTCTCTTAAACTGTCGAATGCACCACCACCGGAGGCAAATCTCCATCCACCTTCCTCTTCATTCCTTCTGGTCCATCGATCCGAATCAGAATCACTACCGTTTGACCCAAAACTCCCTCTCTTATCAAATCTTCGACAAGAAGAGGGTACAAAAGCTTTATTCGCTGCCCAATTATCAGATTCATCAGCTTTAAACTGGGAATCGGAGAAAAAACCTCTCATTTCACCTCTCTCCCCCTTCTTTCAAATCCATTACCAGCCGATGTTTTCTTAGCTGCACCCCAATCATCAGTCTCGTCGGCACGAGAGGGATCAATTTCCCTATCGGTATCCCTTCGGAACCCTCCCTACCTACGAGAGTCGTCCGACGAACCTCTCTCCCCCCTTTCCTGTCGTAACCGTATGATTTGAAACCACCTCCGAATCGAGACTGGTCGAGTTCCTCCGCAGTGCGCTCGCGAGGATCGGTGGGGAGAATCAAGACTTCCTCCGGTGTCAGGCCTTTGGTTGCCGCAGCGGTGGCAGTTTGAGACTGCTTAGCAGCGCTATAAGTGTTGAACTCCTGAAGGGATAGGGTTTGTGGCTTCTTCTTCTTCATTTTGGTGGTGGCGGCAGCGGCCAAAGATGAAAAATCGGCAAGGTCACCGGCACCGCCGCCATTGGAGTGATTTTCAACCTTCACTGACTCTTCATTTGGAATGTTTAATTAACTTAGATACTCTATTTTAGTGGGAATTCTATGGGTTATTGGGTTTATGGGGCAGGTTGTGGGTTTATGGGTTAAAAGAATGGTCAAACGGGTAGTTGATTAGGATTAAGACACGTGTATAGAACGAGGGGTCCGTTAGTGAGAGGGGCATGTGTGTACCGATAATTGGACGACAGGGGTTTATGTGGACGCAAAGTATAACGGAGGGCATAGACGTACCATTTATCAAAGTTCGGGGGTAAATTCGTTCTTTTTCCCATACTTTGGTTCAAAATGCCCTTAAACTATGCGAAAGGAACAAAAATGCCCTCCGTTTGTAGTTTGGTCCAAAAATGTCCCTGCCGTCAATACTTTTGTCCAAAAATGCTCTTATTGTTATTTAATGGGTCAAAAATGCTCATTTTCCAAATAAATATATTATTATTTTCTTTTTAACACATTCTTTTTCTAATAATGTTTTTTAAATTAGCAAATGTTTATCTTACTTCAATTCAGAAAAAAAATGAAGATATTTTTTATTTTATTATCATTATTTTTTATCGTTATATAAATATAAATTATTTATGGATTTTCTATGATCTTATATATATGACATATATTATCTGTTGAAGGGGTACGTGAAGGTATTCTATTTTAATTGATACTCCCTCCGTCCACTATTAATTGTCATACTTTTCATTTTTAGAGTTAAACTATAAAAACTTTGACTAATATTTTACGATATATTTTTTCATCATATTAATATGCAAAAAATTGCAATGTATAGTACTTTTCGTATAGTTTTTGAATATTTAAATATTTTATTTAAAATATCAATTAATGTAAACTAATTTAACTTTGAAAATTAGTCAAATTGACTTTCGAAAAGCGCAACATGACAAATAAAAGTGGACGGAGGGAGTAAAATGAGATTAAGAAGAAAAAATATATTTCCTACATTTTTATTTGTTAAAGTGATTTTAGAAGAAAGAAAAAAAGAATAGTGTTCTTTAATAATATTAAAATTAGGAAGAAGATGTGTTTAAAAAGAAAAAAATAATATATTTATTCGGAAAAAGGGCATTTTTGACCTCTTTTGTAACTATATGGGCATTTCTGAACCAAAGTATTGACTGCAAGGGCATTTTTGAACCAAAGTATTAACGGTAAGGGCATTTTTGAGCCAAACTATAAACGGAGGGCATTTTTGTTCCATTCACATACTTTAAGGACATTTTTTACCCTTTTCCCTACTTTTTATCAAGAATATGTAGAATTTAAACATATATTTTCTTAATATGGTTTATATCGTAATTTTTAAGAAATAGCAAAATTATTCAACTTGACTGAAAAAAAGTGATACTCAAAATAAACAACCACATAATGTCAGATTTCATAAACAATAGGTGTGACTCTCTATAGATGCACGCACTTTAGGCTACCTCTAACCTGCACTACTCTCCAATGGTTCGGGAACGAGTAAAGAGAAACTCTAACACATAACGACTGAAGAAGAGGATTGAAGAACCACATCGCTATGATTCAAGGTTTAGGAGAGGAAACAAGTAGGAGTTAAAAGGAGAAATTCAATCAGACGTTGGAATTGGATCCTGATGGCAATAGGAAAAATTGGCAAATGTTAACACCTTTAGCATTAGCCATTTATCACTATAAATTACAAAAATCATGAGTTTTGTTTTACATGGCATATAATTGAGAAAAAATAGGAAAAAGGCCAAAAACTAATAATTGAACAAGAAGAAGAAACATTGACGTCATTTGATACGCGGGGTAAAATGTGATACCTTAAAATTAAGTTTGTGATAAAAAATTATATTGTGTTTGGTTGATCACATAAATTTATATCATCAATCAAATAAAATATAAATTTTATTACGAGAATATTTGATCAACTTCATACCGTCAATCAAACACAATATAATTAAAAAGAATTTGTTACGTTGCGTTTTCACTCCTAACGTATGTATTTTTTTGTGTTGCAAGTTTGAATGATTCTTGCCCGGATATGACCATAATGTTGATGATGTACATAACAATTCATTCAAGGATTTAAAGTTGATACTTGTGAAACATCTTTTAGTCTAATTAATACTAATTTTACATGATTTAACAAGTCTCTTAGATTATATAATCCTTCAATTTATGTGTAACGACCCGCTAGGTCGTTTTGAGCACTAGGACTATTTTGACTCTTTCCGTAGAAAAAATTAAACGGAAATTTTGAACTATTCGGTAACTATTAGTATTTAGTTGATGAATATTTATTAAATAATTAATTTAATTGATTATTAATGGGTCAACTCCATAGTTTATTTAATAATGGCCCATATATAAAAAAAAAAAAATAGAATTAGAGGGGTTTGATATCATTTGTTAGTCATAGCACGAAACATTGAAACCTACGGCGGACAATCACTTACGAAAAAAATTTGGGGTGCTTCAGGTACGGATCTTGTTTTTTTGGTTTAAGAGAATGAGGTTGTAATTTGATGAACTTTATTTCATTCTTGAAATTTTAGTCATTATATTCATAATACTTGGAGTTATTTTAATTGGTTGGTAGATTAGGTTAGCACTAAGTATATGTATTTAACGCCTAGTAGAGTTTCTTTAGGACTATTAGGGGATAAAATTAAGTTTTGATGGAAGATTTATTTTAATAAGGAAGTAATTACTAAGGGGACCAATCATTGGAAGACATATAATTTGGGTTTTAGATGTGAAAGGGGGGAGCTTTGACTTGCTGCTGGTTCATGGCTGCCACTGGTTATGAAACCAGTGGCTTCAAATTTAAATAATATTATTTGTTAGCATATTATAAATTTAGTTTTTGATATGTTGAGATAGATAATTAAATATTAGGTATATTGTATTATATACATACTATTAAATTTTATGATATTTTGATAAATTGAGACTTAACCCTAGGCTTAAAATCTAGGAAGGTGAGACTTGGCATATTAGTTGGCACCAAGTTTTATGAATTTAATTATAGATTTGGTTGAATTTTTGGGTCTAGGCTAGACATATAGTAATATGGATGTCTACGGGCTCATTTACTTACGAATAATGCATATTTGATAGATTCAGAATGTTATGAAGCTTTACAAAGTGGAAAGGTGAAATCTTGAGGATTCATGCACGTGTTAGGCATTCAAGGTATGTTAAGACTTTTAGACTTCGTTGAAGGACATTTTCCTAATTAAAGATTAAAAACGGAATAGGCAATGGGTAAGGGGGAAAGATGGGGTTCTCGTACCAATGGTGTGACCGGCATTGCCGCATTGGTACAAGTACCAGTGTTATAAAGGGAAAGTTTATTGCTATAGAATGTGGATTGTAATCCGAGAATGCCAAAGCATATGGACATTAGCTGATGTATTATTGACTTGATTTCTTATGTATGATTGTGTTTTTTATTGAATCCGTATATCTGTGATAGTTGAGGTGGTTGTGTATTATGTTGATATTTGATTGATTGAGATACATCATCGTCCCCTTTATTTGAAGTCATATTGTGCACATACATTGACATGAGATTGAGTATAAATTGGGCACGTGGAGATCGTCCGTGCTGGGAAGGTGAGATGTTAAGATTATAATTTGGGCACGTGGAGATCGTCCGTGCGGAAATTATTTGATTTTATGATAGTGTGTTGAGATCGTCCGCACAGACACGTGGAAATCGTCTGTGTCGGTATATGAACCTCGCGAGTCCCCCATGGGTCATGAACTCTCGATGTATTTGCGAGGAGTATCGTGTATATACGGTTGAGAGAGTACTTGGTATTTGATGCATATCATTTCATAGTGTCATACTACATTGCATCTCATGACATCCTTCATTCTTGTTTATTGTGTGTTTTATTGGTGGTTGGACAGTACGTGATATTTGATTGCCTCTATTTGATGAAACTAATTGACTGGTAAGTATAACATAGACTTGTATAAGTAAAGGATTGATTTTCTTATATAAACTCTTGTCACTACTCTTCGTTGTCGGTCTATGAAATATACTGGGTACACGTGGTTTCGTACTCATACTACACTTGTTGCACTCTTTGTGGTGCAGATTCGATTCCGAATACGAGCACATCTTGTGGAGCTTTTTGAGTCCGAGCTTGAAGTATCTTGGAGTTGTGGTGAACTGCTTGGCAGTTCGATGGCCCACACCTCCCACTATTGTTTTAGTATTCAGATAGGATATCCCTTATGTTTGAATTTGTCATTTTAGTTTCAGACTTGCACCATATTTAGAAGCTCTTGTACTTATGACACCAATTCTTGGGTGGTATTATAGCTTTCCGCATTTCGTATTTATGAAGGACTTAGTGTTGGAGATATTCTACTTATTTACCTTTTTATATCAGTACTTAATTAAATTGATAAAATTATTGGGTTGGCTTACCTATCGGTAGGGAACATAGGTGCTATCACGACTTATGAATTTGGATCGTGACATTATGCTAGTCAAAAATACGAGTTTCTATTTCTCTAGCACATTGTTCACTTGGTCCCTATCTAACTTCTCATTAGAACCGAGTCTTTAATTACTATATTTTCTTCTTCTTTCATTTTTTTTTTGCTATTACATATATCAAGAATAACCTTTAATATGTTTTAAATTATACACCGGATTTTTGGTTATACGGAGAATTCGATCTTTTGACGATGTCTCTCTTAAAGAATCAGATAAAAATTATATATTCAACCACGAAGTTAAAGCTACAGTCGCATCATCAGTCATAAGTGTTTTTTTACGTTATGTACTTTATGAAATAGGGCAGAAATGGGTCATTTAAAGACATGAACAAGGAATTCTTCGCATATTTCCACGTGTGCTCTATTCTAATATAGAAAACATAGATTTAGGCGATAGTATATGTCATATATTTTTATCCGATTTTGAATCAACGAAGAATATATATATTTTTCGTTGCACTCTTGTACCATGGTGAGTGCATTTCAACTTGGATGCGCCAGAATATTATGTGCCCAACATGTCGTTGCAACTATGGCCAAGTCTATAGGTCATGGATCAACTATTTAATTTAGTGTTATTATTAGTGCAAATGTGTAATAAATACTCTATGTACTATATATAGTATATGATTTGTAAAGTTGTATTTATACAATATAAGTGTACTTACTTGTCAATTTTAATTTATTGACTTTGTCTTCATGAACGTGCAATGTGCAAAAGAATAACAATTTTTTCTTGAATAAAAAAGATTTCAAAGAATTACTAATATTGAAAGATAATGACTTAACATTTTTGGTATAAGTTACAACTAGTTACTTGTCAAATTATTCAAACTTCTTTCTCATAGTACTAAACTGAAAAGTAACGATTAAAAAAAGATGAGAAATAGACAAATAAAGAGAGATAGACGTTGGGGTTTGAATTTAAGAGAAAAATATACAAAATATAGTAATCTATTGTATTTGTATTTTGTATTTGTGCATGATCTGTGCAAGTTTTATACATTATTTTGGTAAGCATGCAGCATATAATGTAATAGTATAATGTCTCATTATGAAAAATTGGTGATCATTCTCTATTTGAATGAGATATTAATTATAAATTTCATTTTACTACATTAGTGAGTAAGATACTTTTTGTATTGTTATTACTTATGTGCATGATACGTGTAATTATGGTACACAATTTTACTAAGTAACCTACAATATAATAGTATAATGTCTCATTATCGCAATTATTCTCTATTTTGAATTATGAGATGTTAATCATAAATTTTATTCTTCTAGATTAGTTAAGATGTAAAATAGTTTCTTTGTACTGTTATGTGCATAAAGTGTGCAAGTATTGTACACAATTTTACTAAACAATGTACAATTGTCTCATTTTTGGGTATACATATAATAATAAAAAGAAGAATGAATTAAATTTTGTGTGATTCAACTTTTTCAAAAGGATGTTATCTAAAATTATAAGCAAAATCAAATTTAAACACCACCTAATTTTTTTTTTGCTAATATCACATTAAATTTTCATCAGATATGAGTCTTTAAGTACTATATTTTCTTCTTCTTTCATATTATTACTATTTCTATTATATATTATCAAGAATAACTTTTAATATATTTTAGATTATAGAGCAGTTTTGGTTATATAGAGAATTCAACATTTTGATGATGTCGCTCGTACAAATAAAGAATCAGATAAAAGTATATTCAACCATGAAGTTCAAGCTATAGTAGTAGTATTGGTCATAGGTGTTATTTTTCTTTTTACATTTGTACTTTATAAAATAGGACAGAAATGGGCCATTAAAAGATATGGACAAGGAACTATTCGCTTGTTTTACGTGTGCCTATTTAGATATAGAACATATAGATTTAGATAACAATATATGTCAGATATGTTTATTTGACTTTGAATCAACGAAGAATATATATATTTTTCCTTCCACTCGCTTGTACCATAGTGAGTGCATTTCAATTTGGATGCGCTGGGAGATCATATGCCCAATGTCTATAGGTCGTGGATCAACTATAAAGAATTAATTAATCAGTTGGACATTCGAGAGACACAAACTCGTTAATTTGATTATTTTGAAGAGTTATTTCATTTTCACTTATATGTTTCTATTTAATTTAGTGTTATTATTAGTGCAAATATGTAATAATTACTCTATGCATTATATATAGTATATGATTTGTAAAGTTGTATTTATATCATGTAAGTGTACTTATTTATCAATTTTAATTTATTTACTTTATCTTCATGTATGTGCAATGTGCAAAAGAATATCGAAATAAAGGCTTTTGAAGAATTTTTCTTGAAAGATTCCAAAGAATTACTAATATTGAAAGGTAATGATGTACGTTTTTTGTTAAAGTTGTAACTAGTTGCTTGCCAAATTATTCAAACTTCTACCTCGTAGTACTAAACTGAAAAGTAACGATAGAAAGAAAAAAAAAAGATAAATAAAGAGAGACAAATGTTGGGGGTTGAATTTAAGAGAAAAATATACAAACAAACCTATTGTATTTGTATTTTGCATTTGTGCCTGATCTGTGCAAGTTTTATACACACTTTTATTAAGCAACCTATAATGTAATAGTATAATGTCTTATTATGGAAAATTGAAAATCATTCTCTATTTTGAATTATGAGATATTAATTATAAATTTTATTTTACTAGAATAATGAGAAAAAAAATTGTATTGTTATAACTTATGTGCATGATACGTGTAATTATTGTAAACAATTTTACTAAGTAACCTACAATATAATAGTATAATGTCTCATCATCAAAATTATTCTCTATTCTGAATTATGAGATGTTAATCATAAATTTTATTCTACTAGATTAGCTAAGAGTAAGATAGTTTCTTTGTATTGTTATGAGCATGAATTGTGCAAGTATTGTACACAATTTTACTAAGTAATGTAAAATGTCTCATTTTTTGACATTATATATATATATATATAGTAACAAAAAGAAGAATGACTAAAATTGTGTGTGATTCATTTTTTGATTTATTTCATCTATTCCATGATCAAAACAAGGGAGGATACACGTTACACTACGAATTTACATCATAAGAGAGATTTCAAGAAATGAACTTTTAAAAAAAGATGTTCTCTAAAATCATAAACAAAATCAAATTTAAACACCACCTAATTTATTTTTACTAATAAGATTATCACATTAAATTAAAATATCATTTATCATCAATTAGTGTGTTGGCATTATATTAAGTTAGAGAATTCGAGCATTCTCAAATGTGTCCACATTGTATATGCAGTTCTCGTAACGGTTGAACTTGTTGAGATATCCCACATCGGTAGAGGGATGGGAATTTGGCCTCCTTATATGAACTTGGACAAATCTTCCCTCATGAGCTAACTTTTGGGGTTGAGTTAGGCCCAGGTGCCATATCTTTACATGGTATCAGAGCAGATCCCGTCTCACCCGATGTTGGGGGGCCCAAAATCAAATTCGCCCACGCATCAGATGCTAAGCACTGGGCGTGAGGTGGGGTGTTAAAAGAATGACAAAAGTCCCATATCGGTGGTTAATGAGATGGGTGGACTCCTTATAAGGTTTGGGCAATCCTACTCCCTTGGAGCTAGCTTTTGGGGTGTGAGTTAGGCCTAACACCTAATTTAACATGGTGTCATATCTTTACATGGTATCAGAGTCAGGCCTATCCCAATTTGTTGTTCACCGATGATGGGCCCCCATTTAGAAGTGTTCACGCTCCAGTTGAGGTCTGGACGTGCGGGGGAGTGTTAAGATGTCCCACATCGGTAGAGGAATGGGAATTTGGTCTCCTTATATGGACTTGGACAAACCTCCCATCATGGGCTAGCTTTTGGGGTTGAGTTAGGCCCATGTGCCATATCTTTACAGAACTAAAAAGCTATATATAAGTTATAACAATGTGTTAAAGAATTAACAACGATTAATTACTTATGCCAACGTAAAACGAATTGAGTTGGGATAGTTCGAAATCGCTTCATATTTAATAAGAAGAAAAAAATCTTGTTAGTAGTTTTGCCTCTATAAATAGATTTTGCAATGTGTAAATTCGAATAAGGAAATTATAATTCAATGTATTTTATTGATCTAGTTTACAAAATATGAACACAACAATATATATATATATATATATTGTGTATACTTCAGTCATTTTATACATATTTTGTAAATTAGTTATCAAATGAGTGTGAACACAAATCTTTGATAATGATTTCTTCTCACAAGTTTTACCTCTTTCTCAAGAAAGACAAGAATTGAAAGTATAATCAAAGTGTAATGACCTGGTTGGTCTTTTTTGTTTTCCATAAAATTTACCATTTTGCCCTCCCGATATTGACTCTGAATCTTCTATGATTGAGTTTTGAAAGATGGTTTTGGACTTTGAGTTAAAAGTTGAGAATTTTGTAAGTTTCGATTTTGAAACACTTATATTGTTAAGAAAGTGATTTTTAGTGCATTTTGGAGTTTCGAGTTTCGGAATAGAATTTCTTTGATTTAATCAGTTCGAAATATGAAATTTGATATATGAGATTTTTTGGTTTCAGATTCAGAGTCTTTTTGAGGATTTGAGATCCTAAGTTGTGAAATTATGAAAATTTAGTCTTTGAATTGACTTTGGTCAACATTCGGAATTTGGATGCTCGAATCGGAATTCCAAGAGTTTTTTCGATTTTGGGGATGATTTTAGACATAGGTGAGGTCTTGGTTGATTTTTGACAGGTCCAGAACTTGTTTTAGCCTTTTTAGGCATCGAGACCCTGGATTCATGTTTTGACAATTTCATTGAGTCCGTAACGTCGAGTATAATTGATTTACATATATGGTTTGTGTGTACGGGGTTCCAAACAAATCCAGAGGGTCCTTCCGATGTTTTGAGTGTTTGTTGATTTTTCTGGTGTCTGTTGACCTCGCTTTTGCGAAGATCTGTCCACTTTTGTGAAGGGGTCGACTTAAACGGGGTTCGCTTAAGCAAACCAGGAGTCGCTTTTGCGATGTCCCCTATGAGTGAACCTGAGTCCTCTTTTGCGATATCTGAGAGGGTCCGAGGCCTGAATTTTTGCCCATTTTCCATTTTTGAGCTTGGGGAACCCTTGGTGGCGATTTTAGAAAGGTTTTACTTGTGCTAAATCATTTGGATAAGCTTTCATGACCCTAAACTTTCATTTCCCTTGATTATTTATGAATTCTAACATCAAAATTTGGGATTTTGATTGGTAAATGGCAAGGTTTTTCAAGAACTCAAATTCTAAACTAAAATAAAGATTTTGAACTATTTTTCCGTCCTTTTTCGAAATGATTTTCACCAATAAGTTCCTAAAGTCTTGAGTAATGTTTTCAAGTATTAAATTTTAAGTTCAAACCTTATTTTTGGAATTGAATTTTGAGTGGATTGACCCATTTTTCAAAGTAATTGATGTGAATATTGTTGTTTTCGAATTGTGATTGTGAATACTTGATTTATATAGATTGTGTGGCTTCGGAAGTGGTTCGAAAGGGGAAGACTCAACTCTTGAAGTGATTATTGATTGGTTTAAGACGAGTGATATCCTAAACCTTGTATTTTAGTGGAATTCGTGTATTCTCTTCGTTGCTTGTGTGTTGGGAGTAATGGGAACGAGATCAAGTGCTAATTGTCCACTTGATAAGTCTTAATGAATAAAAAAATGTTGAAATTGAAAAGGATATGTGATGAATTGCCTTGTTGTGACCCTTATTGATTGATTGATGCAATTCTTAATAGCATGAATTATGGATTTGAATTGCATGAATTGTTGTCTCTTTCATGTGGTGTGATATTGCTTGTGTGCATTGATTATTGCACACCGTGGTGCGACATGTGATAGTTGTTACCGAGGTCATTTTTGGTAAGTGTTTATGATGTCGAGGTCATTGTCGACGAGTGATATAAATTTAATGGAAAATGTTTCGGCTAGTGATATAAAGTCAATGGAAAATGGTTTCGGCTAGTGATATAAAGCTGATGGGAAATGGTTTCAACTAGTGATATAAAGCCGATGGGAAATAGTTTCGGCTAGTGAATTGATATTAAGCCGATGGAAAATGATTTCGACTAGTGGTTTGATATAAAACCAATGGAAAATGGTTCTGGCTAGAAATATTGTGACGATGGAAAATGGTTTCGGCGAGAGATTGGTTATTGTGATTTGATACATTTGATGCTTATGTGTGACTTGATTGTTAATTGTGATTGATGTACTTGTTGCATGCAATTGATCTACTTGACATTGAGATTGACTTATTTGATTTGTTTGATTGTTGATTTATGACTATTGATCTGTGGATATTAGGCCTTGTGAGCCATGTATTGAAGAAATGTTAAGTTGGGCTGATTTATGTGTAGGTTGTAGTTTGAAGATGTTCGGTTGGAGTGTAAGGGGTATTCGATTTCTATCTAGATATCTTGTTTATTAGGTTGCTACCTAGGTACCGTGTTGTTATGTAGGTTTCGAGCCTGGTGTAGCGTGATTGCTCTTCTTCTCCTATCTCCGAGGCTTGTTAAGGAACTGTTGAGAGGTAGTTTCTTGTCGTACCGGTAGGCCCTCTAATTCTTTTTTTATGCTTTGTTATATTTGATAAACACAGACTCAAAACTTGTATTTATTTCTTAATTTTGCACTTTATGTATTAGTGGTTTGTACACGTTACAACCAGATTTTGGGGTGTTAATAGAAAGAATAAGTTTTCCACTTTGTTTTATCTTTTTCCACTTCTTTCATTTCATTTGGGTTGAGGCCGACTTGTCTTGGTGGTAATAGACAAGTATCATCACATCCATTTTTTGGGTTGTGACAAATGGTATCAGAACCCCAGGTTCATAGGTATCACATGTGTACAAACTAAGACTAAGTAGAGTCTTGAGGATCTGTATTGAGACGTCTATACTTATCTTCAAGAGTCTATGAAGATTGTTAAGAAACTTCATTTTGTTCACTCTTTCTTATCATGTGTGGTTATCTTCGCTAGTGCTGAGTTGCCGCGTATTATTTTGGTAGATGTCGAGGACTAAAGCTTTTGTTTCCAGTAGTAAAGGGGAGGCAATCCCTGAGGATATTGTTGAGACCCCAATGAGGGTTAGATGTAGGGCCCGATTTGGAGGTCGTGCTGGTGGAGTAAAAGATCGTGCCCGTGGAGCGGTACCAGCTAGAGGTCGAGCAAGAGAGGTCTCTCCTAAACGACAGGTTGAGGTTGCTGAGAACTTGGTTCATCTCGACTTTGGAGCTCATTTGTTAAGGATGCTGGGTGTGTTAAAGAAATTCTCTTAGAGTTGTGCGACATGTACACCGCAGGGTTCTCAGACGAGGGTGGGGGTGCAGACCCAGGTCAACAACATCAGGTTCCAATTATCCTTGATCAAGTTGCTAGCCACTAGTGGTTCCTACACTGGCTTTGGCGCACAGATTGCTCCTGAGGTTATTTTGACAACGACTTATTAACAGTGTTATGAGAGGTTTCGGAAGAAACCACCCAGTTGGTGGTAAGAACAAGGATGCCCATAAGTTTTTTGACCTTATGACATGAGATGCTTGAGGCAATGGGTATGGTGGATGCTTGTGGTATTCATTTTGTTGCAGTTCATCTTTGTGGACGCGCCAGAGAGTGTTGAAGCACTTTTGTGTGGTCTAGACCAGTTGGATCTCCTCCGACAGAGTGGGATATGTTCTTTAGTGCTTTCTAGGACCACTTCATTCCTTTGAGTGTGAGGGAGGAGAGTCGATTGAGGTTCGAGGACTTGAGACAGGGCAGTTTATATGTGACTGAGTATGAGGCCCATTTATGTGAGCTTTCTAGGTATGTTATGACTATTGTTCCGGATGAGGCAGAGAGAGTCCACAAGTTTGTGAGAGGGTTGACTTTCTGCATCAGATTGTATGTGTTCAGGATGGCAAAGATGGGGCTTCCTTTCGGTCCATTGTGAGCACCGCAAAGAGGTGAAGTTGATGATTTTAGAGGAGTTTGGAGAGCCCAAGAGGGCTTGATCGTTTGGTCAGTTTTCCGGGAATTCATCTGGAGGCAGAGGTTCACATAGAGGTAGTATCTTCTTTTAGCGACATGGGCCAGTTTATGCATAGGCCAGCCACTGAGAGTGGACAGTCAGCCCAAGGATCTTATGGTTGTGACCGAGGTGGCTATGGTAGTCTGTCTGATTCGTAATAATAGTTATCTGTGTCGAAGTCTTGTTATACTTGTGGGGATCTAGGTCATTTGATGCGATAATATCCTCTATAGACTCACTCAGGACCCAGCGTTCTTATTTAACTGCTCCAACTAGAGATTCAGCGCCTCCACCCAAGGGTCGAGGCAGAGGTCAGTTTGGTAAAAGTGGCATCGGGGGATCTATGAAGGCCTAAGGGGTGTCACGGGACACTGATTCGTCGGAAAAAATTGCTAAATATATATGTATATTTAATTAAAAAATAGAAAAAAACAAAGATATATAAAATTCAGTGTTGCTTATTGACTTAAAAGTGAGTGCGGCTTAGTTGGCCAAGTGTTCTCATTCCTGAATGAGGGTCGCGAGTTCGAATCCCCCAGACAATGCTTTTTTTTCATAGATATTTCAGGAGCTTCAAATTGTTTGATATATTTTCTTTTCTTCTTTTGCTTTTTATTTTTTCTTCTCTGGATATTTTATATAAAAAAATATTCAACACTATTATTTTTAATGAAATTAATTTCATAATGAAAATTTAAGTTAATATTTTTTTATATTTTAATTTATGAAAAAGATATATAATAGTATATGTGAATTGTTATATATATATATAATAAAAGGTGACACGACTTGCAAAAATTTCTGCGTACGCCACTGAGCGGCATGACTTCTGGTAGTGGTGCTACAACTTTGCGGAGTAAAGGTCGAGGTTCTACTCATGATGTAGGTGGTCAAGAAAGCCAATTTTATGCTTTTCTAGGAAGGTTTGAGGCCAACACTTCTGATTTTGTGATCACATGTATCGTCCCAATTTGCCAACGACCTGCATCTGTATTTTTTGATCTGAGTCTTCTTTCTTATATATATCTACCTATTTTGTTGTTGGATTTGATATGATGTCTGATTGCATACTTGTGCCTATTCATGTTTCTACACAGTGGGTGACTCATTAGTAGTGTATCGACTATGTCTTGTTTCTTTGGTCGGGTATGATACTTGGATATACTTGATCATTCTAGGGATGGTCGACGTTGATATTATTTTGGGTATGGATTGGGTCTCCTCGCATCATGTTATTCTTGATTGTTATGCTAAGATAGTGACATTAGTGATGCCGATGTCCCGAGAGTTGAGTGGACGGGTGCTAGTGGATCTTACCATAGCAAAGTTATCTCCTTCATTCGAGATTAGAGATTGGTTGATAGAAGATGTTTGTCCTATTTAGCCACCTTCCATGAATTTTGTGCTCGTGGTTCGAGAGTTTTCAGATGTATTTCCTATTGACCTTCTAGGTGTTCCTTTGTACAAGGATGTCAATTTTTCTATTAACTTGGAGCCGAGCACAAATCATATCTCTATTCTTTCTTATCGTATGGCTCCAGTGGAGTTGAATTGAATGATTAGTTACAAGATTTATTGAGTAAGTGATTTATTCGCCCTAGTGTCTCTCTATGGGGTGCTCTTGTTCTGTTTGTAAGGAAGAAGGATATAATCATGATAATGTGTATTGATTACCGACAGTTGAACAAGGTAACAGTGAAGAACAAGTATCCTTTTCCCCGTATTGAGGACTTGTTTGATCACCTTCTGGGTGCATCTCTATTTTCTAAGATTTATTTGAGGTTCGAGTATCACCGACTGAAGATTAGGGCATCAGACATCCCGAAGAAAACTTTTAGGACATATTATGGGCATTATCAATTTCTTGTGATGTCTTTCAATTTAACTAACACCCATGCAACGTTCATGGAGTTGATAAATGGGTGTTCTGACCTTATCTGGATTCCTTTGTGACAGTTTCATTGATGATATCTTCGTGTACTCCAAGACTGAGGAGAAATACGATCACCATTTGAGGATTGTACTTTAGAGATTGAGGAAAGAAAAACTTTATGCCAAGTTCTCAAAGTGTGAGTTTTGGCTTGATTTTGTTGTTTTTATTTTATACATGGAGTTCAAGGAGGGTATTCGGGTAGATCCATCTATGATCAAGACAGTTAGAGGTTGGACCAGACATATGTCAGTTACTGAGATCCAGAGTTTTTTGGGACTTGTAGGCTATTATAGACAATTTGTGTAGAGCTTCTCCACTACTACATCTCCTTTGACTAGATTGACTCGACATAGTGTGAGTTTTAGTGGTCTGATGAGTGTGAGGAGAGTTTTCAAAAGCTCAAGACGTTGTTGACTTCGGCTCCTATTTTAACTTTACCCGAGGAGGGTGTGGACTTTACTATTTATCGTGATGCTTCTGGAGTCGGGTTAGGTGGTGTTCTGATGTAAAAGGGTAAGGTAATTGCCTATGTTTCTAGTCAGTTGAAGACCCATGAGAAGAACTATCCTACCCATGATTTAGAGTTGGTAGTCGTAGTGTTTATGCTTAATCTATGATGACATTATCGGTATAGGGTTCATTGTGAGGTTTTCACAGATCACCAAACTCTTCAGATTGCTTGAACTATTGAAGTACTACGACATCACCATCTTGTATCATCCAGAGAAGGCTAATGTGGTGAAAGATGCTTTGAGTAGGAACACTTCTTGCATGGGGAGTCTTGCCGCTAATAGTGCGGATGAGAGACCATTGGCTAGAGATGTTCAGAGATTAGCCAACAGTCTCATCCGATTACAGATTTTTGAGGAGACGGGTGGTTTGATTACTTTTATAGAGGATCGTTCATACTTAGTTCAGCAAATCCGTGAGCGCCAAATTTCTGAAAAGAAGTTGTATCTCATTCAAAATAAGGTGATGAGAGGGGAAGCCAAAGAGAATATCCTTGATTCTGAGGCAATCTTGAGGATTGGGGTAGGATATGTGTGTCAAAGGTAGACGAGTTGATTAGATTGATTCTTGAGGAGGCTCATTATTCTCGATATATTATCTATTTGGGGGCAACGAAGATGTATCATGATATGATATAACACTATTGGTGGTGTGGTATAAGGAGGGATATTGCATATTTTATTTCTAGGTGTTTGACTTCCCAAAAAGTCAAGTTTGGGCAGCAAGGGCCCGGAGTTATATCTCAAATTGTACCTATTCCTACTTGGAAGGGAGAACGGATCACTATGGACTGTTTTGTGGGACTCTCTACCACCGTGGGTGGTAATGACTCCATTTGGGTGGTTGTTGACAGGTTAACCAATTCCAACTATTTCATCCTGGTTCAGGTGAAGTATACGATGGAGAAGTTAGTTGAACTTTATATCAATCAGATTGTGTGACTACATGGAGTCACATTTTCTATTATCTCTGATCGATGTTCTTTGTTTACTTTCGATTTCTGGAAGACATTATAGTATGGGTTTAGTACTCGATTAGATATGACTAAAGATTTTCACTCTCAATCAGATAGTCAGTTCGAGCTTGTGTGATCGATTTCGGTGCTAGATGGGATCAACGTTTGTCCTTAGTAGAATTTGCCTACAACAACAATTATTACTCTAGTATTCAGATGGTCCTTTTGAGGCATTGTATGACAGACGATGTAGTTCTCCGATCGGATGGTTTTATTCAGCTGAGATGGACTCATTATATACAAACTTTCTTAGAGATGCTATGTAGCTAGTCCGTATGATACCGGGTAGGCTATTGACAACACATAATTGACATAAAAGTTACATAAATCAGAGAGTTTCAAGCTCTAGTGTTCATAGAGGGTGATCATATTTAACTCCAAGTGTCACCCATGAATGGTGTGATGAGGTTCGGAAAGAAGAGCAAGATTAGCCCTATATTCATTGGATCTTTAGAAATTTTGAGTCGTGTGGGAGAGGTGACCTATAAGTTGTCCATGCCACCTAGCTTGTCGGTTATGCATCATGTATTTCATGTCTCCATGCTTTGGAAGTACGTGTCGGATGAATCCCATGTACTTTCTCTTGATTCAGTTGAGTTGGGTCCAAACTTATCTATTGAGGAGGAGCCCGTAGCCATTTTGGATAGGCGGTCCGAAAGCTTATGACCAAGAAGATTACTTCAGTGAAGGTGTAGTGGAAGTATCGTTTAGTTGGTGAGGCGACTTGGGAGAAAAATTTGGATATGCGCGCCATATATCTTCTATTTTTCAAGACTTAAGTACTTTTTTTGCTTTATGTTCGAGGGCGAACATGGTTTTTAGTGGTGGCTAATGTAATGACTCGGTTGATCAATTTCGAAAAGTTGCATGAATTTACCATTTTGCCTCTCCCAACTTTGACCCCGAGTCTTTTATGATTGAGTTTTGAAAGATGGTTTCAAACTTTGAGTTTAAAGTTGAGAATTTTATAAGTTTTGAGTTTTAAAGGCTAATATTGTTAAGGAAGTGCTTTTCGGTGTCTTTTGAAGTTTTGAGTTTTGGAATATAATTCCATTGATTCCATTAGTCCCTAATTGTTGAATCTGATATATGAGAGTTGTCAATTTTGTATTTAGAGTCCTTTTGAGGATATAAGGTCCCAAGTTGGAAATTGTGGAGATTTTAGCCTTTGAGTTGACTTCAGTCAACATTCGGGGTTCGAATGCTCGGATCAGAATTTTGAGAGTTTTTTTTATTCGTGAGATAATTTTAGGCCTAGGTGAGGTCTTGGTTGATTTTTGAGAGGCCCCGAGCTTGATTTGGTCAGATTAGGTGTTATGTTAGTTTCTTTTGGTTTACACGAATGGGGTCAAAGAAACTTTGAATTCATGTTTCGACGGTTTCATTAAGTATGAAATGTTGAGTATTATCGATTTGCATGTATGATTTGTTGTACGGGGTTCCGAACGAATCCCGATGGTTTTTTCGATGATTTTTGTGTTGACTGATGTTTCTGGTGCTGCAGTCCTCGCTCTTGCGGAGGAGCCTTCACTTTTGTGATCTTAACTTTAGTGAAGGCCGGCTAGCAAAAGCGAGACTGACCTTTTCGACGGGGCTTGCTTAAGAGGACCAGAGTTCGTTTTAGCGATGGTCGCTTAAGCAAAGCTTGGTTCGCAAAAGCGAGACCTGCAATTTTTTACGGGGTTCGCCTAAGCGAAATCAGAGAGGGTTTTTGGTCTGGAAATTTCAAGGTTTAATCCCTATTTTTCATTTTTAAGCTTATCAAAATCCTTGGAGTCGATTTTGAAAGGATTTCTTATGCTAAATCATTTGGGTAAGCTTTTGTGATCCTAAAACTTCATTTTCTTTTGATTACTTATGGATTTTAACATCAAAATGGGGATTTTGATTGACGAATGATAATATTTTTCAAGAACTCAAGTTCTAAACTAAAATGGAGATTGTGAACTGATTTTAAGTCGTTTTTAGAAATGATGTTCACCAATGAGTTCTGAAGAACTTGAGTAACATTTTCAAGTGTTGATTTCAAATTCGAACCATATTTTAGAATTGGCTATTAAGTTGATTGACCCATTTTCAAAGAAATCGATGTGGGTATTGTTGTTTCCAAAAATTTATTGTGAATATTTGATTGTTATAGATTGTGTGGTTTTGGACATTATTGGTTGGAAGGGGAAGACTCAAGTTTGGAGTGACTAGTTGGTTGAATTAAGACAAGTGATATCCTAAACCTTGTAATCTAGTATAATTCGTGTATTGCCTTCATTGTGTATGTGTTGGGAGTAATGAGAATGTGGTGAGAGATTCGTTGTTTTACTTGATAAATCTTAATGAATAAAAAGAAGTTTAAATGAAAAGGCTATGTGTTGATCATGATGCTTGTGAATTGCCTTGTGGTGGCCCCTATTTGATTGATTGATGTAATGCTTGATAGTATGAATGTGGACTTGAATTGTTAGAATTGTTGTCTCTTCCATATGGTGTGAACTTGCTTATGTGCATTGATTGTTGTACACCATGATGAGACTTGTGATATAAAGCTGATGGAAAATGGTTTCGGCTAGTGATATGATATAAAGCCAATGGAAAATGGTTTCGACTAGTGATATGAATAAAGTCGATGGAGTATGGTTCCGGCTAGTGACATGATATAAAGCCGATGAGAAATGGTTCCGACTAGTGATATAAAGCCGATGAAAAATAGTTTCGACTAGTGATATAAAGCCGATGGAAAATGGTTCTGACTAGTGACATGATATAAAGTCGATGGGAAATGGTTTCGTAGTGATAACGGTTCCGGCTAGTGTTATTGTGCCAAAGGATAATGAATCTGCAAAAGTTTGATTATTGTGACGGGATGTATTTTGATGCGTATGTTTGTCCTATTTGTTAATTGTGATTGATGCTTCTTGTTGCTTGTGATTGATCTACTTGATACTTGAGATTGAGTTACTTGATTCATGTTGATTGTTGAATTGTGACTATTGGACTGTGATTATTGAGCCTTGTGAGTTGTGTATTGTAGAACTGTCAAATCAAGTTGATTTCTATGCAGGTTGTAGTTTGAGGAGGTTCGGTTGGAATGAAAAGAGTACTCGATTTCTAGCTAGTTGCTTTGTGTATTAGGTTGTTTGTCGGGTACCGTGTTGTTGGTACTCACTCCTTGCTTCTACACTTGTGTAGGTTTCAAGCCCAGTGTAGCGTGATTGCTCTCCTTCTCCTATCTCTGAGGCTTGTCAGAGAACTGTTGAGAGGTAGTTGTTTGTCATCCCGGCGGACCCTCTAGTTCTTCTTTTTATGTTTTTCCTATTTGAGAAACAAAGACATGAGACTTGCAGGGGTGGACCTAGGTGGACCCGAGGGGGTTCACCCGAACCCCCTTGTCAAAAAATAATATTGTATATATAACGTCAAATTCTGATTTTATGTGTATATATATTAAAATGAATCCCCTGAAATCAAAGTACAGCCTTGGCTCAGCGGATAAGTGGTTCAACAAATGCCCCTAGGTCACGGTTCGATTCCCATTGACAACATTTTTTGCCTTCTTTAAATGCTTTGGAAAATGTAACTTTTTGGGCTTAGACTTTCTTCTTCTTTTTCATTATTTTTTCCTTCCATTTCTTCTTTTTAATTTGTTTTTCTTTAAATTTATTAGACACATTCTTTTTATTTTTATTTTTTATTCTTTTTATATCTATTATTTATTTTGTTTCAACGTAACTCTTTTATCATATTCTAACTTAAATAACTCTTTTAAAAAATGATGAATTATATTTAACTAGAAATTGATGAGATAGAAATATAATTTATTTTAAAAAAGAAAAGAAGGTAAATTAGGTGTAATTGAATGAAGAAACTTAAATATCGTCAACATCCTTTCAAAAATATTAATTTATAGAATTCATGAAATTTCTTTTATATTTTTAATTATATTTTAGAGAGATGAAAACTAAACATATTTGATTTATTTGTTACTTATCTTTTTTACAAATTATGACTAACCTAGTAAATTGAACTAAAAAAATTGACGATGCTATTTATTTATCTTCTGAATATGCATTATAATTTTAGTAACTCTATTCTTACACACTTTTAGAGAATCTTGACGACTTTCATAATAATATGTGATTGAATGGATGCTAATTTAAAAATTTTAAGAAGTGAAAATTAAAGTATAAAAAGTACAAGAAATTTTAAGAATGCTCGATGGAGCATGATAAAAGCAGAAAGAAATGATTAATACGGTATGATAAAGTAAGTTAAATTTAGCATGATAAGCTAAATATCTTTCTTCCTCGTCTTGCTCCCTTTTTCATCATTTAATTTTCACGTGTTTTAGGAGTTAACTTATGTAATACAGTCGATCCACTAAAATTCTTATGAATGTATCTTTGTCTTCAATATCTTTGATTAGTTTAGTCTTTACTTTTATGAACCAATGAAATATTTATGGTTTTTGTACAAAGAGCATGTCGAGAGACCACTACGCTCACCGCGCACTTACATTACCACCTGAACTTCTCCTTTATACTTTGAACCCCCTGAGCAAAAATCCTGGGTCCGCCACTGGAGACTTGTATTTATTTCTTAATTCCCCACTTTATATATTAGTGACTTGTATATGTGACAACCAGATTTTGGGATGTTAATAGAAAGAATAAGTTTTCTGTTTTTATCTTCTTGCTTTATCTTTTCACATTTCTTTCGTTTCGTTTTTGGGTTGAAGTTGACTTTTCTTGATGGAAATAAACAAGTGTTATCACGTCTAATTTTTGGATCGTGACAAAAAAAAACGAAGAAAGTATGTGTTTTAACTGAATGGATGAGCACACAATTAAAAGGTAGTATTACTACAATAGTATATTTAATGTCCGTAATAATAATGACAATAACTCAACATAAAAATCATAGATTTGCACAATCCAACATTAAATGTTCGTTAGACTTGAATAATAAGTTTGACCAAAAATATGTAATATATATATATATATATATATAAACTTGAATCAACAAGTCAATCTATTCTTTTACCTATTCCTTTTAGTCCATAATTGATTATTCTCAATTTATTCTCCTAAAACATATAAAGTAGCTAATAACCTCATTAAATGAAGGATAAATATGATAAAAAATATCAACAATTTTATTAAACTTTGAACAATTCACTTATTTTAGATTATGAAAAAAATATCAACAATTCGTTAAATATGGACTAAAGGAGTATTTATTAAGGATACTTCCTATATTTTAATATATTTGTCTTATTTTTTATCCGTTTAAAAAAGAATATATTTTTCCCTTTATGATAATTTTTTAATTTCATTCAAATAGCATGTTTAAGATTACAATAGTCAAAGACATTTTATATTATATTCTACTAATCTTTAGTTAAAGACCACAAAATTAAAAAATCTTCCACCTTTCTTAAACTAGGTATAAAGTCAAAATCAGATTTAATTTACTATAATTGAAATGGATGGAGTATTAACTATGCTTGATTGTATGAGCAAATTATTAATAATGTTCATGATGTTTATGAGATGTAATTCAGCACAGTCTTCAATATAGAAATTTCATATCCCAACATTTAAAGTCGACCTTATTTTGTACATATATACAGATAGCAAGCTGCCCCAAATTGTTCATTTCATTTATTTTCTTATGTTTATTACGTTACAAAGATTATAAATCCTAAGCCGTGAGAAAACTCAATTCCCTCTGTTTGATTTCATGGCTTCTACATTTTTCTATTTCTATTTCTATTTTAACTTTGTATAAACGATATTATTGGCTTAATAATTTTAAGATCATCCTCACGCGCCTCTTGTACGTTCGTCCACTTGCTGCTCTAACTAAGCCAATAATACCCATAAAAATACACTAAAAATAAGTCTGGGGGGTCATAGGACCCCCACAAAGTTCATATGTGTAACAACAATTTTGCCCATAGTTTAGGTGTGTTTTGAACCCTTTTCCCTAAAAATTATTCGTGGACAATTTTTTTTTTCTTATAAGTTTGCGAATAAGTCTGTGAATTTGAAAAATTGTAACACATTATCTTATCTGCTATTTCTTTGTTTCAATTTGTTTGTGTTACTTTTATTTGGGTCGTTTATAAAGAATGTTTCTTTCCTTTTTTGAAAATTCTTTAATTCTAACTTTTCACATGAGTTGTTTAAAACCACAAGATTAAAAAGATATTTTGATACATTTTACATATTTTAAGTTTTAAATTACAAAATTTAAAATAAATAAATTATATTCTTAAGTTCTGTGCCAAGTCAATACACACAAATAAATTAAAACAGTGGGAGTATTTAACTTCGGGTCTTAGCCATACAGAAACTTCCAATAAATCGACCAACAAGATTTTTAAAGGTCAGAAGAACCTTGTTGTTCGACATTTTTTTCGTGAATATATTATAAGAAAAAAAAGAGAAAATTACGCGGTTAAACAAATTTATACTACTTAATTACTCATCATAGCTATATATAGTTTGCTATAATTACCACTCACGACTAACATTATACATTAATTACGCGGGTTGACTTCGAGTTTGTATAATTAGCCACGTTTGTATATGTATAATTCGCCAGAATATACAAATACATATGTATAATATACAATTATCTAACCTATATACATATACAATTCACTCTCTCCCACTCTCTGCCCTCTCTCGCTCGCCCCTCTCCTCCCTCTCCCAATCTCACTCACCTCTCTCCTCCCTCTCCCAATCTCGCTTGCCATATATACAAATACATATGTATAATATACAATTATCTGACCTATATACATATACAATTCACCTTTCTCCTACTCTTTGCCCCCTTTCTCTCGCCTCTCTCTTCTCTCTCCCAGTCTCGCTCACCTCTCTCCTCCATATAACATGTAGCTACGAATTGTAATTATCAAACTATAGTTATGGAGAGTAATTGGGCTATTTTTGAATGGCTATATGTGAAAGTTGCCCAAGAAAAAACGCTTTTATAAAAGTATGATAGTAATAACTTTGTAGAATGATATACAGTCATGATATTCATAGCCAAACGTGTGTATCTATGTTTCAATCTTTCTTTTTTCACTACATGTATTGTATTCTTGTATTTCAAATTCATTCACACTTGTGAGTAGAAGTGTTCATGGGTCGGTTTGAATAATTTATTTATTAAAATTAAAATTAAATTAACTTAATCATTTTTTATATTATCAAAATCAAATCAAACCAAATATAATATACATATGCCAATTTTATTGGTTTCGATTCGGTTATTAAACATAAAAAAAAATAAAAAAATCATTCAAAAGAGGGAAAAGGACGACAATTCGTTCAAAATGAAAATAGTTAGAATCACTAACATTACAGAACTTTTGATCACTGAATCTACTGTGAATAAAGCTTCAAAATTCACCATTTTGGCAAAGAAGAAAAGAGACAATGACATTCCTAGTCCCATAAGAAATTATCATACACTCATATACATGATAACATGAAACCAATAATATAAATGTTCTCGTTTTGGACGTTTTTGCTTTCATAAATAAATTTTGATGAAAACATATATAAGATAGTTAAAATTGTTAATAAGAATAACATCTTATGAATGTATATAATAATAAATATATGTATATAATTTATCGGTTCGGTTATTTCTTTGATTTTTTTTAACAAAACCAAAATCAAACTAAATACTGTTGATTTTTAAATATCTAAAATTAAACAAATCCAAACCCAATTAAAATAAGTTATTTAATTGATTTGGTTAGATTTTTCAGTTTGGATCGATTTTTATCCAAATTGTGAACACCCCTACTTACAAGTTGACAACACGACTTTAACTTCTCAGAAGTAAGAATATATTTTTTTAAACATTTATTAATAAATTAGTAAAATTAATAGATAGTATTCGACAATTATTTTAATTCATGGACAATTATGAGTTGACAACACATCTACAATTGTTCAGAAGTAAGATTTTTTTCGACATGGCTAAGTTAAATAATAAGTAACTTGTTTCAATTTTCAAATTTACAGACTTATTGGTGACAAAACTGTTCATAAAATAATTTTTAAAACGTCCAACATTAAAAATAATAATAATAAGGAAGTTGGATGATAATAGTACTAGAGAACCATCCTTCTAAAAACAAAGTAATACTAATATATATGAAAATAATTTGATGGGGTTTGCTGACAACTTAATGAACTCATTTATTTTATTTTATTTTTAAAAATTAATAATTGGCATCAAATGGCCATTTAAACACGTCCATTAAAAGATTTAGGGGTTGCAAAGTGGATCGAACAACCTTTTTTGATATATTTTATTTTTTTGGATAAATTTTAATTTTTTATATGATGATTTTCAAAAGAGATAAACTACTATATATTCACTGACAGTGAACAAGAAAATTACACCGTTAGTTCATTTTTAAAAATACTTATTTTTCCTAATAAAAAATTCTAGATTTTTAGCTTATTTTATTTGATACTTTGTGGTTGACGTCAATTAGGTGGGATATTTGGCAAATTGTAAATACTATATTTTATTTACTACTATATGATTAACATTATCTTTAATTTATTTGACTTGAAATAAGCCTAAAGTACTTGTGCACAAGCAACACTAGAGTAGAAAAAATAATTGAATTACCGACTATGACTTGTGATCTAAAAGTCCAATAGTTCTTTTAATTTATTTAGCGTCTCTTTAACGTGTTATCATATTTTAGAAATTAAAAATTAATAATCTAAACTTTTGTTTCTTTTTGTCTCATCCCAACGTTTGACTCTAACACACTAATAAAATAAGAGAAGAAAAATAATCTTATAATCTTTGGATAATAACATCTTCAATAGATATTTACTTAAAATACTAAATGAAAATAGTATAATCTCTTCTCTTATTTTGTTCAACTGATTATAGAAAGTCTAAGATATTCAACTAATTGACAAATTGGAAATGAATTTTTTTTATAGAATATTAGAATCAACAACTTTTAGAAAGAAAAAAAAAATGAAAGATGGTTTGTTTCGACTTCACTTACTAATTGAAAAAAAAGTTTAATGTGTGAAAAAGTGTTTGTACGTAAATGTAGAGAAATAGTTTTGAACTTCATTGAGCAACCTAATAAAGTGAATTTTATAGCTGTTCACACTTGATATGTCAACAACTTACTATTAGAATCATGAATTTTATCAATGATATTTTACACGATCTAAAATTTCGTCATTGAATTTAACTTTTTTTCCTAAGTCAAACGGGTTGTGTAACATGTTTCAACACATTAATAAAAACAGTAAATTAAGAACACATTGTTTTGAGTCTTAATGTATCCTTAATTCAGTAAGTTATAAGCTGAAGTAGGATTATAGTCTTTTAGTTGAGAACAACTAGAAGACTTGGGAACTCATTGAGTTTAGTAAAATTGAGAGTAAATCCTGTAAAGGTATATGTTTTATATACAATTATTAGATCTATGAGTCCTGATGTTATACCATATGAAACTCCCTAAACTCTCACCAGGTGCATGATATATCAATCAACTGAAATTCATTCAGACATCATATAACATGTAGTAGCTTTTATCATCTAATATAACTTTATCAGTATCATCTGTAAAGTGTATTTAAATCAAACAAATTAATAAATGATATTTTATATACAATTATTTATCATTTAATAATAATTAATTAATATGTATTCTTACTTCAGTTTTTACTTGGCTGGCCATAAATCAACTAATGTTGTTTAATGAAAATATTTTATATTAAGTATATGGATAAGTGTCAATTGTCATCCGTCGGATTGTAAATCTCAAAGAATATTTGGACCACAATGGACAAAAAGTAGACAAGAGACAAGTGTTTTTTTGACAATTGTAGATAAATCAAACAAGTAGTAATATATTATTAGTCTGCTAACTTATTGTAGCCTTAAAAGGATGAAGCCAAAATCCTTTTATCTTTGTTCTCTAGGAGTACACAAGAGAACCGTGTGAAATTTCATAATAATATTCCATCACAAGACCAACGTAACATGGGTTGCGGAGAAGTAATCATAAGACTGCTCCATCCTTAATTAGAAATATTAAATTCGAGCTCTGCATATGAAGAAAATCTAATTGAGAGTGTCACCTTCAAATGAGTCCTACAATATTAGTGCTTCAAATTTAATCACAAGTTTAATGTGAATTCCAAACATCGGGTGAGAAACAAAAAAAAATTCAATCACAAGAACTCATTAATGTCATGCATGACTGCCTGATCCTTTTTTTTTTGGTTTGTTTTATTCTTTTGAATGGTCCAACTAAAACCTAACGATATGCAGCTATTTTCTACGTCAATGTGTAAGCCACGTGGGGACTGGTAATTCTATGGTAAATGGAATATTAGTCAACTCTCCTTTTGTCTTGATCAACCTCTTTATTGTCCATCGTAGGATATGTTTAATTTTGTTTCGAAAATGTTTTTAAATTTTCCTGGGTTTAGTCGGCCAAAATATTTAGAATTTTTTTTTTATCTTAGAAACAAGGAAAATTAGTAGCGAAAAAAAAAGTTTTATAAATAACATTTCACATCTGATTATCTTCTAACACACGAGATTTTTTTTACAAATTAAATTAGCTAATTTTTAAACTCCATACTCTAAAGACAACTTTTAAATATTATTTATCGTTTTTCTTCAAATCTCAACTAACTCTTGTCCAAACGCCTACTAAGTCCTCTTAAATTCTCTCTTTCTTGCTCTAGGTCTTTTTTTTCTTTTGGAGTGGGGAAGGTTTATTTGATTACTTTGCATAGCGGACTATATGAAGTGGTATTTTAATATTTTATTTTATTAAAAGTATAGCTAGGGTGGCAGTTGCAAAGTGAGACCAAGAAATATGGTCTGGTGGAAAATGAGTTTAATTTTGGAGCGTCATACATATTTGACATTGACATTGCAATTTGCATGGGAGGAGCCCTTTAATAAATGAGAAACCTTTATTGTTGTCCTTACTTTAATGTAGTCTTTGTTTACTTTTTTTTGGTTTCTAACCCGATATCTGGTACATGTATTGGAGTTCGGCTATTTCAGATTTACATCCCATAGGCCCCATTCGGAGCGGGGAGTGTTCCCTACAAATAATGATTTTTTACATACCTACAATTCGAATTCGAGATCTCTTATTAAGAGAGGAACGACCTCATCCACTGTACCATATCCATTGATAGTTACTTTAGTCTTCTTTTCCTTCTTTTTTATTTGATCTTTGAAAATTGAGGAATATGTTTACATTTTATTTGGACTTCTGAACCAATAAAGGAGGGGAAAATTGTATGAAATAGCAAGCTATTAATTTAAATTAAATGTTATAGCCATAATTTATTTTAATTGTAATTCGCAACAAACATCCCCTTTTTTTGCCATCTGATTCGGTATACAATTAGCCATTTTATATATTTCGGTATAAAATGTGTTTGTGTTTGTATAAAGCGAGAGAAAAGTGTATATACAAATACAAATACATATATTTTCATCCTATACACTTATAATTATACAAATACAGATCTTATTATACAAATTACAATGTATAAATGAATTTATACAAAACTGAATAATTTGTATAAAATTGGATGTTTGTAGCGAATTATACAAATCAAAAACTCCATAACAAACATAAAATTTGCTATGAAGCGCAATTATGCAAACTATAGCTATAACATACAAATATAATTTTTATGTTTGTTATATGTGAAAGTTGTTCATAAAAGAGTCCGATCAAGATGCCTCGATATCGACTCTTGTAGAAGACATGAATTGGATAGTATATATTATAATATAAATAATCATTTAGCTTCAATGTTGGGCATATTTGGTTATTGATATTTAAGGGCTTGATTTGTTGGAAAAACAAGTTTTATATCTCAAAAGATTTCCAACAATTTACTTTGGTAGCATAAGATGGAGTACATTTGGTATTGCACAATCTGTGAGGTCAAAAAGGCTAGATTACTAATTTTTGATGGCATAATACATAAATATTTAAATTTTGACTAAGTTTGCAAGTAATCACTTTAATTTTAAATGTGTATATTTAGATACTTAAAATTTGTGTTAACTGGTGATTAAATACTTCAACTTATTTTCACTCTGTCTCGTACACACTCGATATTAGTATGACAGTACATAAATTTTGAGGGTGTCTAAATGATCATTTTGTAAATTGGAGTGTTTGATTGATACGGTGGAGATAAATTGAGGTGTCTAGTTGACATGACACATAAATTTTAGATATTTCTAAATGATCATTTTGTAAGTTAGAGCGTTCCACTGACACAATGAAAGACAAATTGAGGTATCCGCCTCTTCAACTAACAAGAGTGTTTACTTGATGTATTATGTTGGCAAATATTTTTATTAATTAATGTATTATATCTTTTCAACTTTCATGTACCAACTTGTAGAGAAGTTTAAATCTTAATAAAATAAGCTGAATCAGAAAACCAAATCTCCAATGTTAATGGAATGACAAGGTGGGTGTTATATCATGTGAAAATAGAAAAAGGAAAGTTGACCAATAAATTAATGTTTTTTTTCTATCAGCTATTAGCTGTTTGGGTACATTTTTTCCATGAAGAGTTAAGACTAATAATTTAATGAAGAAAGCACTTCATCTTCTTTAATCAAAACGTTTCCTTTTGAATTTTCCTCAATAAATTAATGTTTTTTTTAAAAATAATTATATTTGAAAGAAATTATAGTATCTAAATTTAAAAGTGGTATACTAATACTTAAAAAGCTTTTCACAAATGTTTAAACTAAACATGTTTGATTAACATAACTGCGTCTGATAAATGTAGAATAATTATTTAAAGTACACTGAGAGTCTGAGAGTATAAAAAAGCTATATTATAATTAAATTTATTTATGGGATACTTTTCAAATAGCCACTATAATAAACTTAATTATGCTACCTACTATAGCTTGCATATTTACGGGTTGTAGCTACAGTTTAAGCTGTCTCGTTTGTATAATTCACGGATTTGTATAATTCGCGGATATATTTGTATAATTCAGTCATTTTTGTATAAACTCGAAATAACAAATTTATACAATTACAAACATCAGAAGTGTAAACAGTTATACACATTATATTATCAAAATTCCGAATTATACAAAAGTTATACAAATTATATTATACAAATTATATTATACAAATTCTGAATTATACAAAAGTTATACAAATTATATTATAAAAAATTCGAATTATACAAACCTACGAATTATACAAAACAAAAAAGCTGAGCCGTGTAATTATAACATAAAATAGATCGCAAATTATAATTAAGACAAATTATAGCTACGTTAACTAATTAATTAATATATATTTGCTTTTACACATAATTTTCCTTTATTTTATTTAATTTACATCCAAAATATGGTCAATGATTGTTAGGCCACAGTCAGCCCCACACATTGGTACCACTATAATTAAAGAGTGGAGGAAAATAATAGGCCATGCATAGACTTGGTGTAAATTGTTCATGGGTAGGTTAGTTCTAAAATATTGTCTTATTTATACTACTGGCAGTTTTAGTCCCATTTGTCAAAAGTGAATATTTTATGATTTTATTAAATATTTAATAATACTAAAAATTTAATCAGACACCCAAAACAGATGACCAAAACTAGCAAAAATTGCACCTTTACGTGTGAATTTTCTTTAAAATCATTCTATTTTTAAAAAAAATTCACATTAAATTTAACAACGAAAATTTATTAAAAATTTAATCTTGACAAAAATATTACACGAATGGCTCAGTTGGTAAGGAGGGTGGTTATCCACACGGATGACCCGGGATTGATCCCCCCTCAATGCCTTCTGAGTCGAGCCTGTCGCATAGGGCTTGCCTAGTGCGGTTTACATCCCCTGTGTGGTTTGCAGGCTATTACACAGTGAGGGTTTACCCAGTGCGCACAAAGTGCTCACCATAGAGTGCTCACCCAAAGGGCAGAGGCTGTGACAAAGATTGTAGCGGTTGCGGTTATCCTGGGGTTCCAAAAAAAAAATATTACTCCACTTTTAACAAAGTTAAATGATCAAAACATGTAATATTGCACGATTGCTTTTAATGTATCCCGAGTATAAAGATATTTTTTTTGCTATTTTCTCATATTAATAGTAGCAATTTATATTATTTTTTTTAAAAAAATGGTAGCAATTTAACATATTGGTGATTGTTCGCTTCGGGTCTCGAAGAGTTAACTTTAAGAAATTTTTTGAATTGCCTTTTAGAAAATATAATTTATTTTAATTTATGTGATAGTGTTTAATTGTGTACAAAATTCAAAAAATAAAAACAATTTTTAAAAAACTTTGTGGTCTAAGAAGTACTCTCTTTAATCTATATTAAGTGAATTATTTGGATTTTTTATAAATCAAAATAAGTGAATTATTCAAAATTTAAGAGAATTGTTAAGATTTTTTTTAAATATATATTTATCCTTCATTTAATGTGATTCTTAACTACTTTCCAATTTCAAGAACAATAATTTATAAATAATTAAAAAGATAATAATAGAAAAGTAGTATTTGATTTATGTCATTAAATAATTTTTTTAAAAAGGTATCTCATATTTCGATAATTCACTTAATATAAGCTAGAAAGAGTAATATTAAGTATGTGTGTAGTTAAAAATTATCTCACTAAAACTAGAATGAACATTTTAACATTAGATTATTCCTAAATATAAAAAATTATTATAGACTAAATATAAAAATTTCACACGAATTAGAATAAAGTATTTATAAAAAGTTTATTTTGGAGCAGCATCCTAACGTATAAGCAAAAGAGTCAACAAATGGTCCCCTCTGTGTAGAAACCGTGGCTCCTCTGGGAAGTTTCCTACTCAATATTGTAAGAACATGTGTCTACACAAGCCCTCCAAACCAAATTATTCCAAAACTAAAATAAATGAAAAATAGATTTGAACGTGCTCACTTTTTATTTTCAAATGATGAAAACTTTGATTCGGTGATGCTATGTTATGTAACCAAAAAATAATGGATACAGTATTAAAAAAAAACAAATAATAATATAATAAAAATAATATAGTAATCTCTTTGTTCCCATTTATGTAATTCATTTATTTTTTATAGTCCGTCAAAAAAGAATGACATATTTTGAGTGATGGCTTAAGCTAATTAGTGGCTTAAAACCAAAAATAAATCGGAGGTCTAACTTTTAATTATTTTTTTATAATAAAAAACTTTATTTTTTGTATGGTCTTAAACTATATATATATACAATTTTTTTTTTTATCTTGTGGTTTTAAACATATCATGTGGAAGTTAAATTTAAAAATTGACAAAAAAAGAAAAAGAAATATTATTTAATGTTTCGAAACAAACTAAAAAAATGGACAAATCAATTCAAAAATATAGTATAACTTTTTGTTAAAAAAATTTATAATAATTTTATTATTACTAAAAAAAATTGGGCCCTTCAAATTTTGGGGCCTAAGGCGGATTTTAAAGGGATTGAGCCATCTCTGCATATTTTTATATTTATTCTTTCAGAATGACTCAATTAGTTTGGGGGTCATCCACATTGATGATCCCCCTCAATGCTTTCAGAGTCGAGTCTGTGGCATATGTCTTGCTTAGTGCAATTTACATTCACTGTGTTGTTTACAGTCTATTATACAGTGGGAGTGCGCACATAGTGCTCACCTCAGAGTACCCACCCAAAGGACAAAGACTATGGCAGAGGTTGTAACAGTTACGATTTATCATGGAGTTTCCAAACAAAAAATAACAATTTATCTTTAAAATGTTCATTTTATCATACTTATTTCCGAACTATAAGTTTTAAAAATCTTTATTTCCTTCTTAAACTTTATATCAAATCAAATTAATTTATATAAATTGAAACGGGTTGATTAATTAGCCAATAACCAAGTCGTAAGTGAGGTGAGAAATTTGTGCTTAAAACTAGTTGACTTTGTTGTCACTACTAGTTAGCTTTTCATTTTCATCACGCCTTACTAGTCGGGCCGGTGGGTTTCTTTCATCTTCTTCGTCTTTCTCTTTACTTTAATGCGAACAAGTCAATCTCAGTCTTGACATTTTTTTATACTTGGTCCCACTTGCCCACCCTTGACGCACCACCTTACGTTATTATTTTATCAAAATCTTCTCTTTGACCACACTTTTATTTTTAGTCTTCATCTCAATCTTTTATATACCTCTCTCCATTTCATCTCTCAAAAAAAAAAGTCTTCACAATCATCTTTTTTTTTCTCTTCAATATTGTTTCATAATTAATTGGTTTCTTATGGATAAAGGATGGGGACTTACACTTGAGAGCAAACCATTTTTCGGGTTTAATCATATGATGAACCGTAGAGAAGAGCAATTAGTAGCTGATCATGACAAAAAAGAAGTTGATTTCTTCTCTCATCATAACAGAAAGCCTATAGATCATGTTTTTATAAAGAAGGAAGATTTGAATACTACTACTATTACTACGCCATCCGAATTCGTTGTAAATGTAAGTAAATCTCTGGCAAAATGGTCTGATGGACTCTTATACTTGTATGAGTAAGTATTGTAGACCCTTCTATTTATTCCTTTGTCATCTGAACCCATCAAATGTTGTATGCTCCAGTAGTAAAATGTTGTGTTTCGATGAGTTTAGGGATTCAGATGATAAATGGATACAAGGATCCATCAGACTATTTCACTTGTACTTCACAACTTGTAAACTAAAAATTGTTCCTAATGTATGGCTATATTATATATAGACTGGTTTGCAGCTTGTGACTGCAAGTGATCAATCAACGGTAGATGATGGAATTTCGTCGGAGATAATACTAGAAGAAGAAAGAGCTAAAAATAAGGTAAAGGACTGGACTATATAAGTCTTATTGAATTTAGTACATATATCTAATTTCAGTTTCTCTTATGAACAGTTAACACAACTACAAGTTGAATTGAGAAGGATGAACGCCGAAAATCAACGTTTGAGAGGGATGCTTACCCAAGTCACCAACAATTATACTGCACTTCAGATGCATCTTGCTACACTCATGCAACACACTGAAAATACACATGACCACAATTTTCAGATTGTGGAAGCAAAGTTTGATCAAGAAAAAATAGTACCAAGAAAATTCTTGGAATTAGGTCGAAGTGGTAACGAGCTATCTCATAATTCCAATTCTTCATCAGCTGAAGAAAGAAGAGTTTCTAAATCACCTCGAAACGATACACAAGTTACAAGCCCAGAATCTGAAAGTTGGGTCCCTAAATTGAATTCCTCAATGCCAATTGATCAAACAACAGATGCAACCATGAGGAAAGCTCGTGTCTCCGTTCGTGCCCGATCAGAAGCTCCCATGGTACACTTTACTAACAAGAATTTTTACATTCCATATGAAATCAATGTAATAGTTGCAATATTTAATTTACAGATTAGTGATGGATGTCAATGGAGAAAATATGGACAAAAAATGGCGAAAGGCAATCCATGTCCTCGAGCTTATTATCGCTGCACCATGGCTGTTGGTTGCCCAGTACGAAAACAGGTACCCACCAATCATGTTCATATATATATATATATGATAACCCGATGGAAAATAGTACGATAACTTGGTATATATTTGATCAGTTTATTCTAAAAAATTATTTTATTCTTGATCAGGTTCAAAGGTGTGCTGAGGACAGGACAATTTTGAATACAACTTATGAAGGTACACACAACCACCCCCTACCACCAGCAGCGATGGCTATGGCATCGACTACGTCAGCTGCAGCGACTATGTTGCTTTCAGGTTCGATGCCAAGTGCAGATGGAGCGTTAATGAATCCGAATTTCCTAGCAAGGACTATGCTTCCATGTTCGTCAAGTATGGCGACTATTTCAGCATCAGCTCCATTTCCCACTATAACATTGGACCTAACTCAAAACCAAAACTCCTTCACTCAAATTTCTCAATTTCAACTTCCTTTCCAATCAAGCCCTCAACATCCGAACTTTATTACATCAATGCCTCAGGTTTTACATAACCAATCAAAGTTTTCTCAAGACATTCATCAACCTCAACAATTACAACATGTTCAAAACCACCAATCATTTTCAGACACGCTCACGGCCGCCACTGCTGCCATCACGGCCGATCCCAATTTCACTGCTGCTCTTGCCGCCGCCATCTCCTCCATAATTACTGGTCCTGGAAAAGAACACTAGTTTTGATATCATCTTTGTTAAACTGTTAATTAATTAGTACCGTAATATTAGTAATTTTCTTCCTTCTTTGATCTACGAGGCTATTTTGGGCTGAAACTTGAGATTGAATATACACATGTTCATATCTTCTTTTTTTTGGTAAAAAGGAGATGAAGAAGAGTATATTTTCATTCTTTCATATTTTGTTACCTTCAAAATAATATGGTAAAGAAATGAATCTTGAGTTTAATTACTCCAAAATTAGTTCAAGAGGTTAGGATTTCTAAATCATATTAAAGAGATTGACCATCAATTAGAGCGTTTAAAATCGAATCAAAATTAATATATCAAATTGAAAAAAAAAGTTATTGGTTTATAATTACTAATGAGTTGTTGGTTTAGCAATTTTGATAACAACTTTGATTTTTTTTATATTGGGTTATCGATACTTAACGATTTGAGGTTTTCTCTTAATAGGTTAACCATTAACCCGATAGTAAATTAATCAATTACATTTCTATTTTTCGGTATATAAAGTCCATGACAACTTAGAATTTAGTTTCATACTTTCAGTTCTGAGTGTCTCAAACTCTCGGTTATTCTACAAGATACCAATTTTTTTTTTTAACCAAGATGTAATCTATCAACTCAGATACATAATTCATTTAAAATGTTAAAAATATTATTTTTTATGTTCAATATTCAAATTCGAGATCTTTATCAACTATAAATTTGATCTTACATCCATCCAACCCACGTTGACGCCCTTAGTCTTTAAATTGGAGCACCCAAATAGGTATTATATCAATTTTAAATTTCTTGATTGAACGTGTAAGTTGTGACTTTGTGGTCACCGTACTTATTACACCTTATAACAACGTTTACCAACTACCTTATAGTTCCACATGCTTCATGTGATGATTAGCTGCTCGTAAATATTTATTTATATTGGGTGATATAAAATCATGCAACTTTATTACAAGTAATTTCATAACGTGAAAATATATACTAATATTATTTAAATATGATAATACGGTAAAAATATGTAAAAATGTACATCATGTATTTTTTAATTTGATATAAACACTCGAGAGGTATAAAATTCTACTTTTTCCTTTGATTTTTTGTTTTTTTTAAAATATCAAAGTATTTATTTCAGTTGAAAATAATTCCCTTATGAATATGAATAAAATTTGGTATAATTATATAGTTTCATCTATTTGTTTGACCCAATTACTCCCTTCATTTTGTTTGACTCTTATTGACTTGATTCTCTTCTTAAAATTGTTTATTAGTAATTTATTTTACTAAATAATTATCTGTATTAATTATGCTTTAAAAATCTTAGTTTGAGTAGTACTATTTTATAGTACAGTTATTTAATAATAACTGATAATAGTGTGAAATATAACAATCTCTCTTAATTTTCTAAAATGGACAAATTAAAAAAAAGCTCATTCATGTACTAGATAAGTATGAACTAGATTGCTATTTTAAAGTATCCATTATTGACCACATGAGCCTTAGCAGTGTATATTTATATTATTTCGATCGTGATGCTTTTAATTAGCAGTAATTGATATCCAACATGTCTATCTAGCAGTTGATGATATATTGAGCATGTCTATCTAACTAGCATAGTTCTTGTATTTAAAATATTTGATTTAAATATCAAGGGAAATCAGCAGTTGGTATCAACGCACAAGGTAAAACCGCTGCTCTTATGCAATAGCTTATAAACCACATAGGAGAGGTAATTCGTACTAGGCAAGTCGATGGGGTGCGATGAGCTCGACACAGAAGGTAAACCCCTTACTTTCATTGGCAAGGGGTTTCAAACTTGAGATCTCCAACATGGAAGTTCCAAGCCCAAACCACTGAGCCACCCCCAAAGGATAATATGTGAATAATGCATGTGAACTAACGGTATCTCCAGATGTTTTAGTAACTTTATATATAATAGCTTAAGTGTCTGATTTGAATCTGACAAAATCTGATGATTTTTTAGTTTTGTGGAGGATGAAGACTAAGAGCGTAAACTTCTCTGTCAAAAAGGATGCCCCATAAGGGAAGAATAATTCATGCATATTATTGGAAAAAAGATTAGGCCCACATCATTGAATGAAAAAGCTCTTAGTCTACACTAATAAATGTGTAAAAGAAATGAAGTGCAATAACAATGGTGTCAAATTTATTTCAAGGCCAAGTTGCCATTTGTTGGACCCAATTTTCTGAATTGTTCTTTTGGATAGAGGACCCCATTATTGACTCTAGCTATTTTTGAACTTCTTTGTGTTTTTGGACTAAATCGCATTGTTGAATTTTGCTACAATTAATGGGGGATTCACATTTGACTTGTAGTCAATTGGAGGCCATTGCAAGTGTTTGGCATAATTATTTGGATGGTTCCCATTCAATTTTCTATTTATATATTTATTCAGGGCTATAAACTTTGAACAAAATATCTACTTTATAATAATCTAAAAGATTAGAATTGGCTTTGTAGGTTGGTTACAATTTCTTTTTAGTTTTATTTCATTTATACGAGAAATCTTCATTTTTATAATAAGAGATCTAGAAATGTCTTTTTTTTTCAATTCATTTTATAAAAGTGGTCAAAAGATTATAATTCCTCAAATTTTTGTTAGAGAGACTTCACATTAACGGTTCTTCAATCGTAATAGGAGTTCGGAACGTAAATGACGTCTAAAAACAAAAATGCCAAATTGTTGTGAACTCTCTCCTACTCAGGCTAGTTCTTATCCTGAGATGAATGTTTATGAAGACATTCTTTAATTTAACCAAAAAAAAAGACATTCTTTAAGGGTTAAATTTCAATTAAAGCATTATAACTACTACTATTACTACTATACTTCACCTAAAAGGCTCGCAAAATACTCGGTAACAAGGCAAGTTAGAACTTTTTGTATGTAGTGAATGTTGAACTTTTTTTTTTTATTTCGTTGTGTATTTATTTTTGTATTTTAAAATTTTTAGTGATAATTTTTTTAATATATATATATATATATATTACAAAAAGTTACTTATGATAATTTTACAAAAGAGTTAGTGAAAAGATAAATTTGACTAAAATAATAAATTCAAGTTAGCCATTGATTTAAAATATTCAAAAAAAAATATGTGTGAGAAGGATAAAAAATAGACCGACATGAATTTTTTTGAAATATTTAAAAATAAATAAATAAATTATAATTGATTTTTTTTAGGGAAAAAAAGTATATTTGAGCCATTTGTGTATTAGTAGGAGTATATATGAGCCACTTTTGTAACAATGGGTATATCAAGTCTAAATGACAAAATTTAGAGTATATTAGACCCTTTTTCCTTAAATTAAAGTACTATATATATCACTAAAGTAGCATCAAGTTTGCAAGATTTTCTAACCTTAGCTTATGGGTTGTCCTATTTTGTATGTTTTGATTTTTATTTTATAGCATAGAGACAGTTCAATAATATATGTACCATTTAAGATTTATCATTTTTGAAATATAAAATGTGAAAATTTTATAAATAACATTTATAAGACTAATAATTTCAAGTTATGACAGTATAATGATTTTTTCAGGTTGTAACAATAAATAATTTCACGTTCTAACAATTTATGAAAAAAAGTTTTTTTAAAGTAATTGTAAAAAATCAATTTTGAAAAAAATAAAAAGATAAAAAAGGATAAAAAATTGATTTTGAAAAAAAATAAAAAGATCAAAAACGAATAAAGGTGTATTAATTAATTTTGAATTCATTGATGATAATTGTTAATTGGCCTAAATTTAGGAGATTCAAACAAGTTAAAGAATATTTATTTTCCTTACTTCACTCAAATTTGTTAACATTAATTAAAAAATTAAATTTTATGCATTTTGTTCAAACGTTTCTCTCTCTTCATTTTTTTTCCAGAATTTGGCGTCACTCATGAGTAGATTCAATATTTTTTTAATTGAATAATCTTCATTTTGTTATAATGGACGACTTCTTATCTATATTAATTAAACATGGTGGTAGATGAGATCCTTCTGATTAGTATTCTTTACGATTTATTGTTTGTATTTGTATATTACTGAAACGTAAAAAAAAAGAATAATGAAACTGACATCTTCTGATTTTGTTTATGTATACTAGATTTAAGTTGTGATGTTTTTTGTGTGAACATTATTTTGTTCATAATACGTAATCATTTTTGTGAATCTGAAGTTAATGTTGGTATGCGATTGTGTTTGTTATTTATGTTTTTTTGGTTATTTTGTATACTATTTATACCATGGATTTGTGCGATATTGGATTAATATCTGAATGATTTGAGTATAAGTGTATGAAATATAGATAATATTAGTGTTGTAAAGTTATGAAATTTGTGACAAAAAAATGTATGAAATGTGTTTAATGGTATGAAATGTGTTGTAACATTGTTATGAAACTAGTATTTTTTTAGTCAATTTGATAATAATAATGAGATGAATTCGATATGCAGTTTAAAATTATAATATGGGATACTGTTTTTTTTCTAAAAATATAAATAAAATGTATATGTTGGAATGAATTTGATAGTGTATTTGAAATGATATTGGTATGAATAATTATTATTCACTAGTGTAAAAAATATGAGTAAGAAGTGTGATGATTTGTATGAAATTTGTATTAGGTTGGTATGAAATTTGAATATAAATACAACACATGTTTTTTTACTTTTGTGTTATGTAAAACTGACTGTGATTTCGTAAGAAGTATGATGATTTGTATTAGGTTGGTATGAAATTTGAATATAAATACAACACATATTTTATACAACACATGAAATTTGAAAAAGTTTTGGAGCATAAATTATTGTCGTCTGGTTCAAAAAACCTGCAGGGAGACCACAACTTGAACGCTGGAAAAGATTTGTTGATTTGAAATTCCGGAGGTCTAAGATTACGTACAGTACATGTCGTCGGGGGGACACAATAGGAAGACATATTCAAATTACCCTGCCGAAAAAAGACATGATTTATTTTTATTTTTATTTGGTTGTTTTATTGTGACAAACTCATGTTTTGATTTACTTTATCTTTTAAGTTAATGACTTATATATTCAGAACACTTATTATGTGTACTAATTAATCATTTGTGTATTTAGTGTTTTTTAAATGTATAGTAAAAAATGAGGTAATACTGGTATGCAATTGATATCAACTGGAAAAATTAAGTCAAATCTTAGTATGAAATTGGTATACATTTGGTACCAAATTGATGTCCCAGTGGTAAAATTAAAAAAATATATGTAATTGAGATTTTAATCGAAATAGTCAACCTAAAACTAGTTAATGTTGTATCCAATTTGTATACATTTGGTATGAACTGATATCCCATTGGAAAAATTGAAAAAACAACATGTAATTGAGATTTCAACTAAATTAGTCAGCCTAAAACTAGTTAATTTTGTACCCAATTGGTATACATTTGGTATCAAACTGATATCCCATTGAAAATTTTGAAAAAAACATGTAATTGAGATTTCAACTAAATTAATCGACCCAAAACAAGTTAATTTTGTATCCAATTGGTATACATTTGGTATCCAACTGATATCCCATTGGAAAAATTGAAAAACCAGCATGTAATTGAGATTTCAACTAAATTAGTCAGTCTAAAACAAGTTAATGTTGTATCCAATTGGTATACATTTGGTATTCAACTGATATCCCATTGGAAAGATTGAAAAACCAACATGTAATTGAGATTTCAACAAAATTAAACAACCTAAAACAAGTTATGTTGTATTCATTTGGTATCCAACAGATATCCCACTAGAAAATGAAAAAAACAAAATGTAATTGATATTTCAATCAAATTAGACAATCTAAAATAAGTTAATGTTGTATCCAATTTGTATACACTTGATATCCAACTTGAAATTTTAAAATAAAGACTAAAATTAAAAATGTAGGAAATTGGTATCCAACTGGTATAAATCTGGGAAGAATAAATCTGACAATGTAAAACAATGCATATTATATATTGTTGTCAAAAATTGTAGCAAAAGAAAGATAGATCATCCAAAATGAAAACATGTAATAATTAAAAGTCTAAACTACAATCAATATTTCAAAGTTCATCTCCTTGGTCTTGGTGTAGGATAATTGGTAGTATCCTAAGCATGCTCTTTTGCAATGCGGGGTCCACCAAATTTGCTAGCAACCATTTCAGTTACTTCACTCTCACTAATTGTGCCATCATCGTTCTTACTTCTTTCATATCGCCACATGATTGTGGCGTACCTTTTACGGTGGTACTTTGCATCAATCTGAATTAGATCCATATCAAAAACTATATATTTAGCAAAGAGACATGCGTACAATCCACAATCACTGAAATAACATTGAAGAAAAAAATTGAGAAAGAAAGTGAATTACTTATTATGAACAAAACACAATAAGATATAGGAATACATACTTTGAGCTTGGATCTTGTTGAGACACATTCTTTATAAATACAACTTTGAGCTTGGATTGAGGCTTGTCAACATATCCAGGTAGTTTATTGGAATAGAGGTCCAGTCTTTTACCATAAAATCATGTGCTAGCTAAAAACAGTGGTATAAGTGTGGCAAGTTTATCAACTGCTTTCTCCACATTCCTCGTGTGTAGATCTCCTCCCATTATTGAATCATATACATGTGGAAGAGTTCTGCTGATTTTCTTTTTGAATGAAGAAGATGAACGTTGAAGATGGTGAGAGAGAAAAAGTTAGATCTCTGTAAAAGAAGAACGTAGGGGTGGGGGTGTGGGGTTTGCATGTGAGTAAAAAAGGAAGGTGGGGGTGTGGGTAGCCATGTGAAAACTGGAAAAAAATCTCTAAAATGGTGTAAAAGATAATAACAATTGATTGTCCAATATTAATGTTATCCCTAAAATGGTGTAAGAGATAATGATAATTGATTCTCTAATATTTATGTATTTCTCTTACTTATTAATTATAATGTAATTATAAAAATAATAACTAATTAATAAAATAAAATAAAATAAATTAAAAATTAAAAATAATCTGTTAATACTTGTAATTAAAATATTATAAGTAGTAATATAAAAAAAGTACATCTAAAGGTCGTAATACTAAGCCTTAAATAGATATGTGGAGTGATTTTTCCATATAAAATTTGTGTTAAGTTGTCATGACTTAACCCATCGGGCCGTGTGGACATCTACTCTACCACCTAGATATATATGAGAACCCTTCTACCCAATTTAAAAATGGGCAATGTGAAAAATAATTAATTTACTACAGAATTTCTTTAACACTTGAAAACTCATGAAACATCAATCTTTAATTAAACCTTTTTACATTTGACCAAAAAAACCCTCCCAAGGAATTAATCTGAACATATACAAGAGCTACTAAAGAAGTACAATTTATACAAGAAAATAAGGCACAACTCCCACCATAAGGAAAATAAATGAAAGTTGTTGGAGATCATCCTTGTCTACACCTATGAAACATCACTGACCCTACAACTAGACTATGTCAAGTGGTATAGAAAGAGTAGCATCAGTACAAACACACATATTGATAGACATCATCGATCGACCTGAACCTACCACATAATATAATATAGATAATCAGAAAAGAAACATGCAATATGAAGGTTCCACCACCCAAATTCCTATATATCCACTTGTTTCCACTCTTCCAAGTATAATGCTCATAACTAATGCACCTTGATCCCAACCTCCTATCTCATTTCGTTGTCAACTCTACCATTAATCATTCAATCTTCTTGCCACTTTAACCTTCCCAAGCCCATCGGTATGCCACCCTCAGATTAGATCATAATCTAACCCTGATTCCCGAATACAAGACCATAACTAACTCTGTTAACCAACCCACTATATATCTTGGTCCCTTCAAACCAGTACTTGTAATTGGAGCCTTAGACCAACTCGGCCATCTTGACTCAAATCCCCCCTCTCAGGTGTGTTCTAACCACCGAACAACCATAGCCAATCCCCAAGTATAACATAGCCTAAACTCTTAGTTTTCACCTTGGATTCATATGTACAGTGGCGGATCCAGGATTTTACGGCTATGGGTGTTCATTATTTATTTTTTAACATAAACTCTTATCAACCAAAGAGCGTAATTGCGAGCTAAAATTCTTCAACATAGGCATTATTTTTTTCAATTCAATGCAATAGACTATCAAAATCTTTGGATTGGTTCAAGAAAAAAAGGAGGCGAAACAATATACCTTCACATACAATTGTAATTGCCAAAAAGACAAACTAGCGAGAAGGAGGACTTTTGCATTTGAATTGGAGAACTGAAATGAACTGAAATAAATTATTTTTTTCCTTCTCTTTTCATTTTTCTAATGAAGATCATGACTGTTTATATTTTTGGGAGACTAAGTTGCATAATAGACATGATCAGTAACTGATTCAAGTTTTGCAGAACGTGGTTACTTTTTAAGCTATCAATCATAAAATATAAATGTATAATTTAATACTTGTAATAAGAAAAATAATTATACTTAAATATGAGAGCGAAAAAAAATCAATAAGAAAAACTAGAATTGAAATTATCATGAAAAAGAAATTTTGTTTAAGAAAAGTTAGAAAAGGACAGTTGGAAAGACAATTATATTTAAATATGAGAGTGAAAAAAATCAATAAAAAAAAATAGAATAAAAATTATCTTGAAAAATGAATTTTATTTAAGAAAAGTTAGAAAACAATCGTTGGTGAAAAGGAAAAAAAGAAAAGAGTTGGATTTTAAAATAAAAGAATCACCTGAGCAAGGAATCAAACTTGGGCATACACAAGCAATATATGACCTTCAGCACCCACTTACAACCACTGCCCCAACTAAGCCATTTGTTGATTGGGTGCTCCCCTTTTATTTTATACGATATTGTCTTAATTTTGATATAAGTATATATAGTTCGATAAGAGGTTAATGGGTGCTTGAGAACCCGAATAACCTCATGTGGGTTGGCCCCTGCATATGCACAACTTGCAATACTGTAAAAATATGCCAATCACACATAACAATAATCAAGAATACATAGACTCCTAGTCACAATTTCATGAAATTAACCAATTCTTAGAATCAACGAATGCATGAAATATGTCCCACATGATCACAAATGCACATACCTAGTCCTCTCATGGAACCAACACATAAATTGTTAGTGTACCAGTGTGATACCCAAGCCAACCATTATTAGTGTGCTAGTGTGGTATCCGAGCCAACCAAAGCTAATATTCATATCAAACGTGGTATACGAGTCAATCATTAATATTCCTATACCGACGTGGTATCCAAACCAACCAGCAATCACAATGAACAACAACACTTGAAACCACAAGTCACATAAACAGATTCATCGCATGAAATTATCCTCCCCTATGCATTACTTATCCTCCCCTGTAATTTCCCCATTATGCATTACACAAATGATAAAAAAAAGTAGTAAACATGCAAACATATATCTATTGGACAACCCCAACCATCACTAATATATCAGTGACCCAAATACTAGGCCCCATTATGAGGATACATTAGTCCCCCCCCCCCAAATTAGCACAATCCCCTTTATTTAAATTATCATTCGACACTAACTTACAATCATAATTACGTGATCCATGTTTAAAATTTGTATAAATTCAAAATTTATATAATTCGATTCCTAATTGTATAAATTTTGAAATTTTCTAATTGTATAAATTTAGAATTTGTATATGATTACTCTAGCTTAAATATAATTATCATGTTGATACATTTAATTTGTACAAGTTTTAAAAACTCTTAAATGTATAAATACAAAATTCGTATATTGACAAGCCAATTATACAAATGGAAATACCCATTACAAATGAAACTATAGTTATAGAGAGTAATTAAACAAATTATAGCTAAGAAACCTTTTTATATTTAATCTCTTTGCTATTTATGAAATTCCCTCGTTATTTGACCAAGTTTCTTAGTTTGGAGCCCCTTTCATTCAACCTGTTTATGTAAACATTGTTAAATGTTTTCAAGAACATTTTTTGCTTATTATTTTAATAAAACTTTATTCCTAAATAGTTGTTTATGTGCAATGCACATCCGTGCAAGGATGAGGGTATCTTCATGCACGTGTCTACTACATGTTGGTTGGTTTCTACATTATATAGTTTATCACATTAACAACTTCTTCCAACGAGTTTTAAGAAATCTTTTCCCCAGTAATTAACAAAAACATGTTGCCTATTTTGTTAAGAATTGTACTTAAATAGAAAAAAGAGTTTTCTGTAAACATTGCCTCTTTAATATAATGTTATGATTCAAAAAGATGCTAAGGAATAGTAAAAAAAATAGCATTCAAGTAATTCTAGAAGTCTTTGTCCTAAACCTAATGGTGTGATTTGTTTTGTTTGTTTTGATTGAACTATCTGTCTTTTGTTAAAAGCCTCTATCATAGATAAAATTATCATTTATTATTTTTTAAAATTATTACTATTTGATTGTCTACATAATATTTGGGACTTTGAGATCAACTAAAACTTTAATTATCAATTTTTTTAAAATTAAAACACTTCCAAATAAAATAATATTTTACCTTATAAGAATCCGTTTCTAAAATTTAGGACTTTAAAGTGTTATTGCCGTAGAGTTTTTATATTTTACTGTAATTTGTTGTAGTTTCATTTCAAGTTCTCTAAATCTATTAGGAGTTTCAGTATATGTCCTAATATTGGTAATTTGAAATAAAAAAAGGTAAATTACATAAATCCCATAGTTTTAATATGAAATTACAATCTATCCCTAATAAGTTTCTAATTACATTAATCCGTTAGAAATTAAAAAAATCAGATACAATAATTGAAGCTTGGATATATTAAATATTGTCTCGGATACATTAATATGTAGCTCGGATACATTAAAAACTAGCTCGGATACATAATATGTAGCTTGGATACATTAAATACTGGCTCGGATACATAATATGTAGTTTGAATACATTAAATATTGGCTCGAATACATTAAAGAAATAAGGGATTTTGGAGATTTTTAAAAGTAATAGGGGATAAACTGTATGCTATACTTTCAAAAAAACTATCAATGACGATAATAAATTTTTTGATAATGATTATACAATCAAAATGGCAGAGGAAACATAAACCAACAAACATTTTGTTTTTCACTTTTTTTTCCTATTTATGCGATTTATTAAAAAATCTAAAAATTATTTTTTAATCATATTTTCTTAATTTATTTATTTTCAATTTAGAAAGTAAAAAAAGAATCATTGTCGTTATTATGAGATAAAATAATATAACATAATATATCATATTTTCTTTTTCCTTTTTATGTTTTTTTTTTCCATTTATCTCTGATTATTTAACACAATAGAGTCATAAATAAAAATTGACCCGTTTTCTTTGCCTAACAAATACCAAACACTAATAAAGGTTGATTCCTGTTTTTCCTTTAAGAGTTAAATAAGCATTTGTTTATGTTCACGTAGCAATTGTTGTTCTTAAATCCATTAGTTATCATTTTCTTCTTTATTTGTTTTAGAAGTTTTATTTTCCTAACTCATACCTAATTACATATTAAATTTCTACTCTTCATAATTTTCATATTCTTTTTTATATTTATAACCTATAAATATTTTTAATTTGTAAATTCGAGATACTTTATGATGCTCTTTTAACTTTTTGTCTATATAAATTTGTTTTTTTTAATTTCATAAGACTATTTAAGATTATCTTTTTCATTTGAAACAATAATGTCTTTATATAATTATTGCAGTATTAGATTCATGCTTTTGTTTAACTCAACAAAGAAGGTTCTTGATGTTCATTGGTTTGCGGGAGGAAATATATATCAATAAGAACTCATGAAATTATACATTGATTATTTATGTTGTAGGCATAATACATAAATATGCATTTGGTTTCAGTTGTCATTTAAACTTATATAAAATTGAAATAAATAGATGCACGTGTCCTACATGGCATCCTATGTAGCAATTCTCACATCCTACATAACATCTTAAATGCAATGCGTCATGTTGAACGTGTGTATTTATTTATTTAATTTTATACAAATTTATGTGTCTACTTATACATATCTCGAAGAATAGTATTTCTAAAAATAATAAAATAAAAAAGAAGAAACATGGAAAAAGAAGAAGAATGAGGTGAAAAGGCAAAAGTGCTGCATGCATCTCCTCCAACACGTAAGCTTTCTGTTATATTATTCCCCCATAAACCCCGTCCTTTTTCGTCACGTTATTCCATCCTTGTTCCCCCATTATTTTCTCATCGGGACCGTCGATTCACAATCCAACGGTTCAGATCAAATTACTAAATGTTCTTTGCTTTCTCAAAACAAAAATCTCGTGAAAGCGAATTTTGATCTAAAAACAAATCAACGGTCCAATTTTAATTCTAAGATTTAACGGCTAAGATCAAAAGAGTAGCTGATCTCAATTTTTCTTCTTCTCTTGTTCCTATTTATACATGCAGGAGTTATTCTTCTCATTCACCCTTTTTTCTCTCTTTGCTTCATCAATCTGGTTAGTATTTTCTGTTATCCTTTTTCAATTTTTGCGTTATCTACATTCAGATTATATGGTTTTTGAGGGAGGAATCAGAGGTTTTAGGGCTAGCTTTATACGCATTTGTTTTCTTTGGTCAGGAATGGACGAGTTATTTCTGTTTTTTTTTTTTTATTTCCATTTTGGATTTCTGCTTCAATTTTTATGGTAATGGGCAGTGGCAGATCTACGTGGGGGTTCGTGGGTTCAGATGAACTCAATAACTTTTTCGTAGACCCTGTATTTGTACTAATAAATTAATTAAATATATATGTATATTAATTTGTGAACCCCTAACAAAATTGATCCACAATTCTAAAACCTCCAAACTCTTAATCCTGACTCCGCTCCGCCTCTGGTGGTAATGGGGGAGTTTAGGATTATATATTTTTCTGTTTAGTCAATTTTTTCATGTTTCAGGTCTAATGACATTTATCTATGTTTATGCTTTGCATGGTGTGAGGGGTTTTGTCTCCAGGTGTTTTTAGGTGATAATATGTAGTACTAGTTGGAAGGACCAGAAATTGTACAAATTTCTGAGATGAAGGGCCTGATTTTTGTTATTCTCTGGCATTTATTTTTGAATTTATGCTGAATTGGGTACGGAACTTGGGATAGAATGGATATAGAGGAATCATATAACTGCACCTAGCTTTTCGAATTGAGGCTTAATTGATTGACAATTGATTTATCTAGTTTCGGCTGCTTCTGTTAGTACTTAGCATTTTCCTATAATTTTTGTGCCTAAACCATAAGTTTGCAAGTGATTAGTTTGCTGAAATGTCATGATTTAGGAGGTTTTGATGGTTTATTAAGAAGAAGAATTTATTTATTTATTTGTCTTGGTTGAATGTCATGATAGTGTTTTTTTCTTGATTGATTGGCTAAAATGAATAATGATTTGAAATCTAATAGGTCAATATGGGAGCAAAAATATTTCTTGTTGCCCTGTTTCTCTCAGCACTGTTAATTCCATTAGCCTCCTCATCAAATGATGGCTTTGTTAGAATTGGGTTGAAAAAAATGAAATTTGATCAAAACAACCGACTTGCTGCACGCCTTGAGTCCAAGGAGGGGGACCTTCTGAGGCCGTCTATTCGGAAGTATAACTTCCATGGTAAACTTGGGGACTCTAAGGATACAGACATTGTAGCACTGAAGAACTATATGGATGCTCAATACTTTGGGGAGATTGGTGTAGGCACTCCACCTCAAAAATTCACTGTAATCTTTGACACTGGTAGCTCGAATTTGTGGGTGCCATCATCCAAGTGCTATTTCTCTGTAAGCTTTTATACATGGTTATGATACAAAGCATGGTAACAAATGCTAACATTAGCCATGCATCCGTCTTGAATCTGATGATTGTCTATCTTGTTGCAGGTGCCCTGTTTCTTTCATGCCAAATACAAATCAAGCCTATCAAGTACTTATAAGAAGAATGGTATGTTATTTTACCTTTTTGTATATGGATGCAAATACTTTCTTACGGTCATTTGCTAGCTTTTTGCTGTGTGAAACATATGCTGCCTTCTAATGCCAGTTATTGAATGCTGCTAACTTTAGAATATGTGCCTTCTTGTTCAATATGGAATATGGTGGGGTGTACAGGGTTTTCTCTCAGAGGGCCAGAGCTTTATCTCCCTGTACCCACCTTTGTTATTGTCCTTGTGTGTTTCTCACGGTGCATCAAGGAATTCTCTTGGAAAGGTTAAATGATGAGTGTTTGTCTCAGACTGTTGGGACATAAATGGAGGCTGTTTATTTTGTATTTCTCAGTACATACCATGGTTGGATTTTGCAAAGAATATTAATGCCAGTGTGATCAAAGGTGAAAAGCTCAAAAAAGCTCTAAGGTCAGTTGGTGCTTTAAGCGCAAAGTGCAAATAAAGCATGGGCTTTAATGATAAAAAGTGCAAAGGGAGAAAAAATACAAATATATGTGTGTATATATATATATATATATATATCTTTAGTCCAAGACTAATGATTATAAACATGAATGACCAAAGAAATTGAAAAAAATAATTATGATAAAGTGAAATATCAATTGTATAGTGTCACTTCTTCAAAAGAATCTCATTGGCAAGGAAAAGTTTGCCTTAAAACCTTGAATACGACAACAGAAGTGCACATAAAGCAAGGCGAAGCGCTCAACACATTTTGAGCCTCACTTCAGGGCTTAAGCGCGCCTTTGACAACACTGATAAATGCTCTCTCTGCGGTGAGCTTTTTGGTGTCTAGTTGTGATTCTAACCTCTGGTTCTTTCTGTATGGATGGAAGATCTTACTTCTTCCTTATTAACTAGGTTTTGCATCTGTGTCTTTGCAAGTTTTTCTCATAAAAAATAATTGCATAAAAAACTAGTTATTGTTGCATTTGTGTTCTATCACAATTCCATTAGCAGTTCATATATCAATCTGATACAGCCTATAGCAGTTGACTAGGTTTACTAGATGTGTTAATTTGTTCCTACCTTGTGAATAATATAATCGATCTTGTCAAATGTTTCCACAATACCTTATTTTGCATTGTATTGTATTTCCTGGGATATAGTCCGTGATAATTCTTCAATTTGGCATACAGGGGAGTCTGCTGCAATTCAGTATGGTAGTGGAGCTATTTCTGGATTCTTCAGTGAGGATAATGTGAAAGTTGGTGATCTTGTGGTAACAGATCAGGTAACTACAACCACCCTTCACTTGCTTTAAATTGTCTTGAAGTATATATCTCATATCTCAAGGTGTTAATGTATTAGGAATTTATTGAGGCAACCCGAGAACCAAGCGTCACATTTTTGGTAGCCAAATTTGATGGTATATTGGGTCTTGGATTCCAGGAGATTTCTGTTGGAAATGCTGTTCCAGTTTGGTACGTGGATGATGCTTTGTTTCCTCTCTTTCTTTCCCATAGACCAAATTCATGCTCTACACCGGTTCTTTTCCAGATGTTGCTTAACGCGTTAAGGACTAAATTTTCATGAATGTAGGATATGCTGGATGTCTCTTTTTGGTTAAATTCACTTTGATAATTAACCTGGGCAGCATCTTCTGTCTTTTCCAGGTACAGCATGGTCAAACAGGGCCTTATCAAGGAGCCTGTCTTCTCATTTTGGCTCAACCGAAACACAGAGGAAGAGCAAGGGGGAGAAATCGTGTTTGGTGGTGTTGATCCTAATCACTTTAAGGGAGAAATCACTTATGTCCCAGTCACGAGGAAAGGTTATTGGCAGGTGGGTTATTCCATCAATTGGATACTGTCTGCATGTTCATGTTTTGCATAACTGCTATCTTATCTTAGTAATATGATTGGCAGTTTGACATGGGTGATGTTCTGATCGATGGTAAAGCTACCGGTATGTTTTGCTTCTGTACCTTTTGAATTGGATTGCCAAATTAGGGGCTATTGCTGAAAGTCAGTCTCTACCTGGATATAGAATCTGCACTTCATTTGAGTTTTCTAACATGAACATATTATGTAGGATACTGTAAAAGTGGGTGCTCTGCTATAGCAGATTCAGGGACTTCTCTCTTGGCTGGTCCAACGGTAATATATATAGCCCTCATTTTGGAACATTAAACAAGTCAATATTTTTTGTTAATATTATTTTCTTTATTGTTTCCACCATCACTACCAGGAATTGCATTGTCAATTTCCTTTTTCTCTGAACCTTCCACAGCTTGTTCCGCTACAAAAGTGATGTATTCCTAAGATTCATGAGTTATTAACAAGAAGTTCATATCTGTGTTGTGTTTTAATTTTTCATTCACATAGAGGATAGTACTGAAATTGATTATGTCTTTGGATATACCATCTTTTAGCTTTATTAGCTGGGCTGGGACAAGTTCTGTAAATCTTCTTATTTCTTTGGCTTGTTCTGTTTAATGGCCGAAGCTGCCACAGTAGGTACTGTTGTTTTTTGCTTCTTGCTGATGGTCTTGCTTTTATGATATTTTCAATGAGTGTGATGCTTCTTATTTTGCCTTCATCGTTCTCTCTATTTATTTCTTTACGCTTCTTCTATTTGAGAAGAAAATTACCCAACTTGAAAACTGTAGCCAGTTTTATCTTGTTAACTTTATAAGTGTCATTAATATAATCTAAGGAGAAAAATATGCAATTGTTTGTCTCGGCAATTGTACACCTGAAATGCTTCCAAGGCTGAGCAGTCTCAAAACGTCCCTTTTCTTGCAGACTGTAATTACTATGATAAATCAAGCTATTGGAGCCTCTGGAGTTGCAAGCCAACAATGCAAAGCTGTAATTCAGCAGTACGGGCAAACAATCATGGATTTGCTGTTAGCAGAGGTGAGCATTCAACTGTTTAACTGCATTTTCATTTGTTTGATGTGCAATTACTGCAGAATAGCAGTTGGCATCTATTTGTCTTTCCCAATTATCTCATTGGTCAGTTTTTAAGTAGGCACATCCAAAGAAGGTCTGCTCACAGGTTGGAGTATGCACTTTTGATGGAACTCACGGAATTAGGTTAGTCTTCAGGCTCTATCTGCCCTGCGGGGACCATATAGTGCATTAGTTAATCCATCATGTTGATATAAATGCTGGATCTTTCTGTGGCCTTCTTCTGCAGTATGGGAATTGAGAGCGTTGTGAATGAGAAAGCTGGCAGATCAGCAGGACCACACGATGGTATGTGCTCTGCTTGTGAAATGGCAGTCATATGGATGGAGAATCAACTGAGACAAAACCAGACTCAAGATCGCATATTGGACTATGTGAATGAGGTAAAAAGTCCTGTCGCTATAATTTTCTCCTTTTGTTCGGTACAGATTGCTGACTGACTGACAGCTTTGCGAGCGTCTCCCAAGCCCAATGGGAGAATCAGCTGTTGACTGTGGCAAGCTTTCTTCCATGCCTGTAGTCTCCTTCACAATTGGTGGCAAAGTGTTTGACCTCTCCCCCAATGAGGTATGCTTTAAAATGGTTTTTAACTGTAATACTTAGCTATGCCTCTCTAGAGCAACATGTGTCAAACATGAAAGAAAAAAAACAAGAAGTACTTCTATATTTGAGATTGTGAGTAGTTGGATTTTTACGTCAATTTACATATCATATTTTCCAACTTAGATAACTAAGAAAATCTGCATATGATCTTTGTGCTTTGTAAAGGTACTTGTTGTTTTTGTGGAAGTATATTACTTGACAACCTTGCTAAGGCATACAGCTTGAGAGAAGGTCCAAGGAATCCAGATTAGCTGTCTTCCTACACATACACACACACACACACACCTCACCCCCTCACCACCCCCTAACAAAATGTTAGGTCTGATTCAGCATAGAACTAATCTTTCAAAGAAGAAAACTCATCAAGTGCACACCAAATCACTTCATCATATTCGATTTTTTTTCTAAATTTGTTTATTGTATGGTTTAGTAAAGAGGGTGAGCTTTGAATAATTTAGGGTAGACCTTATCTTACAAAAAAAAAAGGAGTTCAGGTACTACACAAAATCACTATGACCATATGCAACTTTTCTTTACCAGACCACCTCTCCCGAGTCTTTCCTGTCCTTCCAATAAATATTTTCCAAGATTAAATGTGTAAAGTTGCAAGTCGATGTGTGGATCCTTTTCAGTTTGTTCCAGTTGTGTTCCTTTTAACTTGCTGTGTTAGATATGAATGTATGTACTGATTTTGGATTCTTTTCCTGCTATCAGTACATACTCAAGGTTGGCGAGGGTGATAAAGCACAATGTATTAGTGGTTTCATTGGCTTGGATATTCCTCCTCCCCGTGGACCTCTCTGGTAAATTTATCTTCATATGTTTTCTCTTTCGAAGCTTATAAATAGCCGCCAACGATCCTTTTAATGGTGTACTGTCTATGGTTACAGGATCTTGGGTGATATTTTCATGGGTCGATATCACACCGTCTTCGATTATGGCAAACTCAGAGTTGGATTTGCTGAAGCAGCTTAATGTAACTAATGCCTCTTATATATAGAGAGAGAGATATATATAACAAATGGGATTGAATGTATGAACACTCCAAGGTGTTAGAAAAACCATACTTGTAAATATTTGCCTTTTCTCTTCGACTATGAGATGTAGCGCTGCTACTATATACTGTGTTATACTGATGTTTGGGAAGAGAGCATAAAATTACTTCATCAATTGTTCCTTGTGTGTGCAAGAATAATATAAGTTCATTTTCTTTATCTAATTTAGCTACAGAAATCAGTTAAAGGATTGTATCATCTTTAAGGCCAGTGTGTTTGGTGTGGAAGAAAACATTTTCCGAAATGACTTATTTTCATGTTGGATTGGTCAAACTTTTGAAAAACAGCTTCTCTAAGAAAATGAGTTCCCTAATGAAAATATATTTTTTATTGGTGTATTGAACACAGGAAGAAATCTTTGGTGGAAAAAAACATTTCCAATCATATTGAACACACTCTAAGATGTCATAATCATTTAGGACTAGTTAGTCGCTGTAAACTGAATATGAAGAAGAAGGTCATCTGACTTTTGAAGTTGTTTGATAGGCATGGTCAAAATGATGGTAGCAGTTGAGTGTCGTAATACCAAATTTGTCACTGAGAGGAAGTGTCTTCTGATGACTTACTAGCGACGAGTTTAATGGACAATTATAAGTTTCCATCAACATAACAGAAGGATTTGGGATGTGTATGTAATGTTATTTTAGAAGGGAGCATTCAAACCTCCAAAATGGAAGAGGTTGGGATCTTGTTTGTGGATTGATTCACGTATTGTGCAATTATGTTTATATACATACGTCTTAGTGGACGAAGTTGGCCATGACAGCAGAGACGGATCACATTTCCTGATGATAGAGTATACTATATGTTGAAAGAAGAAAATTCTAGTATTCATAATGTTTAAACCCCTTTGCATCGCAGAATTCTTTACGACATGAAGACTATGATAGAGAAAAATGAAAAACACTCTCGGAGGTTTGCATTCTTACACTTTGTCATCCAGCTTTTGAGCAGGGACGATACGAAGGTATTGACAAAAATCATCACATAAATTGCAGGGCTGGGACATGGTTCTTTATGAAACCTTCTTGCTATCAGAACGTGACAATGTACGATCCAGTGATTGCAATTGAGAACGAAGATTTTGGTTTTCCTCAAGTAACCGGTCATATTCAAGAAGAAATCCTTCTGACTGCTTTTTTAGAGCACCTGCATTGGCTTCAGCACTGCTTGCTTCTTTGGCCTTCTCCTCCAGTTCTAACTCCAGCTGCCTAATTTTTTCACGCAATGCACTTGCCTCTCCCTCCAAAGTTTTGATCTCCGATGAAGCCCCACTCTTTCCATCCTCAAAGGCTCTGTTTTGCTTTTTCACAGCTTCCATCGTCTTCCTCCTCATACTAAGTTCTCTTATATAATGATGTAGTTTATCAATCATAAAGGCGAGGAAGAGGGAGAATCCTGCACAGAAGGTTAATTGTGAAATCCAAAAGTCAAACAACACCAAAAGAAACTGGGAACAAAAGACAGGGATAAAGTGCAATACATCTCCCTCAAGACAGATGTCTTTCTAGACGCACTAAAAAAAGCCTAGAAAGGTTACATGCCATACAATTGCCAGCATTAATCCATAAATACAAAGCAAATTCTCTAGTAAGTAACTTTAAGTTTACTACAAGACCAGGCTGTAGATAAACCTCAAAAGGAAAACATATCAAGTTGATTGCAAGTGAGAAAGAACTTGTGAACCACATTTTACATATACTTACTAATACACATCTAAATATACTTTAGCATTACAATATGGGAAAAAGAGAGTATCACTTGCTAGCTCCTTTTACATCTCATAGCAGTAAAGTGGAAACATAGCCATCATTTAGTAACATTTATGTATCACTGTGACAAGATGACTTGAAAAGAATCAATAGCTTGCACAAAACTATGTCCATGCAGGACTGTTCTTCCAATTTCTCTATCTTTGATCCATGAGCATTTCCCTTAAATGATTTTTTTTAATAACCAATAAATCCACAAGGGCCAGTGGCACACGGTTTGAAATTCAATGACTAATGGGCTTGCCCCTCTACCCTTCCCCACTTAAATACCAAACTTCAGTCTGTGGCAGGTTCAAACCCATGACATGTTCCTAACCCACACGCTATACGTTACGTTCTTACCACTAGATCAAAGCCCTATTAGCCCATTTCCTTGAGATTCTTCCTAGTCTAACTACTATTCCTTTGGATTGAAAAAACTTCCAAAACCAAACCAAGGGAAGAATCGAGCAATACTCTTATCTGTTAAACACCCATATAACCACTCCACAGTGACATAACTCTCTTTATGGGCATCACTCTAAAAGGGGGCTAGCAGCAGCATGGATCTATGTAGAAGGGTGGGGGTGCCACACCACCTGAACGCCTCAGTTTAAATTTTGTATAAATACGTGTATAAGAAATAGAATAACTAATGATCGTGCCACCAGGAGAACTGATAGACCGAAAGGTACCAGTGGTGAAGGGTCAAGTTTTACTCTCAAGGACTTGTGTTTGATTCCTATCTGGTGCACTTCTCAAAAAAAAATTAGTAAGCTGCATTTAGCACACACATCAACATGATATCTTAATTATAAAACTTTTTAACTTAATCTTTGTTGATCTTTTTTCTTTTATGAAATTTTGACGACTTGAGTTTTCTTCTCTTCATTTTAACCATAAAAGATAAATAGTTTCCCTGTTCTAAGTTGTATGCCATGTGCCAAATTATCATAATTATTACATTTTTCCATTCAGTCATTTGTCTATATAAATAAAAAGAAAACTAACAACACAAACCGAAACCCAAAGTTGGTCAAACAGACCAAATGTTTACCTATTCGGATCGAGTAAATAGCAACATGCCTACGTTCAAGATAGTGTGCAACCAGAACCTCCAAGTTCTAGATCTGCCTCTGCTGGCAATATCGAGGGAGAACAAGGCTAGGAGGACAACATAGTTCATCTAGACAGTAAGCACAAATGTGACTTCACAGATGTAAGTTTCAGAACTATCTCAGTGAAAATGCCCTGATTCAAGAATCTGGAAGAATGCCTACTGAAACATCTCAACTAAATGAAAAATTCTAGCTTAGAAATAAACAGTCAGAAAGACCAACACCAGGCCATGACATGTTTGAATGTGTACCTTTTACTTCCTTCTCATAAGAGTTGAATAATCTGTTAATTAGAACAGTAGAAGGCAGAGTAGTGGCGAGAACATAAAAGTAGATTGAATTTGTGGTTGGACTCAAATCATCCATTCTCATATCGAGTAGTTGCTAAAGGCTCACTTAAGAACATATTAAAGATGTTGTCTTGAATGAAAACTAAATTGCCTTTCCAAAGAACCCTCAGCATGTCTTTGTAAAGAATTAATAAAATAAATTATTGTATACGAACGTATAACATATAATTAAATACAAAAACCAACAGATGAGGCTATCACAGACATAGATTAACCCCTCCCCCAAAAGGAAAAAGGAAAAAAAGAATCAAAGTGAAGGAGAGTGGTTGAGATGCAGACAGTAAGAACAGATCAAATAGAATTTGATCAAGCAAGTATAATCCATAGATCATTATTTCAGTACACCCTTCTACGGCAAAGATATCAACTTTTGGTCGGAAGTAATTTGTAGAGGAAGGCAGAAAGTAAAGCCAGAGCATATTCACCTAGCCGCTCATATTCAAGTGCAGTACCCACATAGTACTCCCTCCATTAAGGTGGTTGCTAGGCAGGGAGTTAAGAATTTAAAGAATAATTTTGACATATAAGCCAAATTTATGAAAAGTACCAAAGTTATCTTTTAAATGAGTGGTGGTGAGAGTTTTGGATGTCTTTTTATTTTGTCTCCTCGTATAAAGGAAAGAAATGTTATGTACTAAGAAATCCTGTCATTAATGGTAAAATGGGAATGATAAGCTTATATAGTTTCTAATAAAGAAAAATGAATCATTATTTGGGACAAACTAAAAAAAGGAAAACGGGATAAAGGAAGTAATTTTTTATCTAGTACTCACAATATGCACTGACTGGCCTATAGCCCGATGCCACGGGTGGAGAAAACCATGCATAAGTTTGCAAAGTTGACTGTATAAGGCAAGATCTCCACCACTCCATTCTAACCCGAATGTTTTACCAAAATAAATGAGGTAATGAGGTTTCCTCCTTTTTTAAGAGCACTAAAAGCTATGCATTCTTATTAGATTTTCTAACACCGTTATGCTTAAAGAAGTGAAGATCAAATGATGTTATATAGCAATGAATAATAAGGACAACAACAGTTCTTGTGCAAAAAGAAGTGCGTCACTAGCATCTACAGTTTTTAGCATGCCCCATTCAATCATTGATACACAGATCGTCATGAACTATTCATAAGTATGTCACTTATCAAGAGTAATAGAACAATGTTTAGTGTGGACTGAATAGAACCACTATTATATAATAAGATTCTCAAAAAGAACTAGAGCATCAAACTTTAATTTGACACTTAAGCTAACAAACCGAAGAAATCAACATTATTCAGATCAATTAGACCTTAATTAGTATAGACTATACAAAATGAAATAAAAGGTATAAGCTTCACTGTGAATAAATAAACTATAAAAGCTGATTCAAAGTAAATCACTGATTTTTGCTCATACTTCAGAAGCAGTATCCATATGAACAATAATTCAAATCATTTAGTTAAAAAGTTGCAAGTATAAAGGAAGAGAAATTTTTTGCAGTTTATAAATGCAGCAATTCAGACAACAACGCAGCAAAATAGATATACCAGAAAACATAAGGGGAAAAAAAGAATCTTAGAAGAGGCAATTGAATTTCAAAAAACAGAACAAGAGGAAGGTTTATTGTATAGATAGGTGCATTTCTACATACATTTGTGTGTGTATATTCTTATATATATGTATGTATGTATATAGTTTTGAGTCTGAGATGGTAGTGCAAGTGAACCCACTGTTTGTATGCTGGAGAGCTGATCCTGCATACAAGCAGTGGATGCACGTGCACAGCATGTGTTAATAAAGCCATTGGTTCATTGCATAAAGTAATGAAGCGATGTAAATTTAGGAGTTATAGCTTTATGTTTTAAGCCATACGCTTTAGAGAAGTGTACACTTCCAACGCTGATGCAAAAAGTGATCCCAACTAGAAGAGGTCGGTTCTTCAAATCTCAACTTTTGAAGAGTTCGATTATATCTTTATGGTATTTTTAATTTTCTGTGAACTGTGTGTTTCACTTCAAAGAAGCGTGCACTTTGCTTCACCCCATTTACTTCAAGGCCCATGAACCTTATTGTTTTTTTTTACACCTTTTGCTTTAAAAAACACTGTACACTACCATCTCAGACTCGGGCCCCATTTGTTTGCATTAAGATTAAGACATTTGAAATTTGAATGCACATTTAAATGATTAAGATGTTGTCAATATTTGAATGAGCATAATTTATTTATTTTTAAATATAATAAATGTATAATTCGAATAAAAAGTAATTAAAATATTAGAAAAAACATAAATTTAATAAAATAAATCATTATTTGATATAAAGAATGTAGATTCATGTTTGCTACTGATGGTGGTGATAGTTAGTGTTAATGGCTAGTAATGGTGAGTGTGATAAGTGTGATGGTAGAGGTGGTTGATATAGTAGTGAGTAACGTGATGATGGCGGTTGGTAGTGGTGGTAATGTTAATGGTAATTGTGATGGTGGAGGTGGTTAGTGTTGTAGTGACTGCCGCGATGGTGGCAGTTGATAGTGGTGGTTGTGATAGTAGAGTTGGTTGATGTTAGAAGTTGGCCGTGTTGGTAGTGGTGGTGGAGTTGGTTGATGTTGCCGGTATTGGTAGTGGTGGTTGATGATGGTGTTGGTGGTAGTTGGCAGTTGTGCTAAATGTGATGGTGGAGGTGGTTGGTAGAAGGGATTAGTCGCGGTGGTGGTAGCAATTGATAGTGTTGTTGAAGGCGGTGATGGCGGCAATGCATATAATAATGACGGAGGTGGTAGGTGTGGAAGTGAGTGACAATACTGGTTGAGATGGTGGTTGTGATGGCAGAGGTGGTGGATGGTGGTGGTAGTGGTTGAGATGACAAAGGTAGTTGGTGGTGGTTATGAATATAGTGGTGGTGAAAATTATCCATACAAAAATATCTCTTAATTATATTTAGACTTTGTTCACAATGATCAAGATCTATTAGACCAAGTAAGTGTTTAAATTTTAATATAAAAATGCACTTAATGACCTAAGGTCTGAACCATTCAGATTTAGACCCAAGTACAAACCAATGAGGCCTCAAACTATGTCGTATATGCATACAACAAATTTGAAGGAACGTTTGAGAATATGTATGTACATTGAGAGGGCTCTGTACCTACTACCTCCGAATCCGGAATCTACCTCTACTCCGTGCACGCACACATATTTTATATAAATTTATTCATCTATTTAATAATTAATTAATTAATTTACATCCATAAGTTTCAGAAATACAAGTACTTCCTCAGTCAAATTGTGGCGCTTTTGGATATCAATAGTCTAATTTTTAGTTTTGACCATTAATTCGGACAAGAAATTAAGCTTTTAGAAACAAAATTTACATATTTGAAAAGTATTAAAATATTTACAACACCTTAAGTTTTGACTATCAAATCCAAAGGTGCCGAATAAATTGGAACGGTGCAAATAGTATAATTGGAGGTAGTCTAATCACATCGGATACAGAGTCAATATCAAAACTGGTAAACTAAATTAGAGAGACAGAAGATGAGAGTTCAGTTACCCATAAGAGAAGCTTCTAGAAGATGTTGAGCCAAAAGAATCTGATCAGTTGGAGTAATATCACCACCTTCATCAATCCAGCGCGTGTGGATCGATGCAACACTGTAGATGGTAGACATCATAACCACGAAGACAGTTCCAGCAACAGTTTTCACAATGATTGGGCCTCGTCCTCTCTTCACCCGATCAAGCCCCATTATAACAAGCTTCCTTAATGGCGTCTTGAAGACGAAGATGATGATTAATGCCATTTCAGCAAAAATCAAAGTGAAAAGTAACTGAATCATAATTCTAATCGATTTCTACGGCTGGATTTCAGAGCAGGAGAGTCAGCTGAGAAGAAGAAGCAGAATTTGATTTGGAGAGATTTCTGCATCTTCAATTGCATTTATGTACAGGGCTCTTAATTACACTCAGGTCCCTCAATATTTTAGAAATGTAAATTTGGTGTTCTTGGTTGGTGTACTGGGTTGGGGGCTTCTTTAGTTACTTCCATTTTCATTTTATTTATTTATTTTAGTAAATTAAGAAGAAAAAATATTATTAATAATAACTAATAAGTATTATTTTATTATATAAAGTTTTATTAGTCAAATTTATATTTTTAACATATAATTAATAAGATTAATTTAGTAAAATAAATTCCTAATAGATACTTTTTAAAAATAAATATCAAGTCAACATGGTTTCTCTTTTGATTTTGCATGCTTTTTAAGAAATAAAACCACAAAAAAAGTTGTTTATTAATTTACCCTTATGTCTTTTCAATAAATATTTTCTTTATTTAAAATAAAATTAAGTTAAACCCAGTGTTATTTGAACAATCCTAAAATCAATCAATAATCACTTATTTGAACTCTTCAAATTTATAATTTTCATACTAAGTAATTAATATCGGTTCCTTTTTTAAAATACTTAAGGTTTGTTTGGACATGTGATATGAATTCATGATTTGAAATCAAATTAATGTGAAGTCCAAGTTTTGTTTGTACATGTTATTGAATTTCTTGACTTGTATTTTTTTATATAAATATGAAGAATTCATAAGTAATGAAAACTATCAAAATTTCTCCGATTCTTATACATCTTACTAAATGAGCAAACCAAAGTCTATAATAAACAAGATATCAGAATATTCTTAGCCACCATATTGATAAATCACTTATCTCATGTTCCTTTTATAAATAAATATTTGTGATTATAAATTTTCAAATTGGTGCACGAAATCTTATAAAGATCTACTATAAGATTATTTTTGTCCTTTTATAAATAGTAGTAACTAGTTTTTTTTTTAATATAAAAAATGTACATGGTACGAACAATATTTTCATGAGCATGAGTTTTCAAAATTAAAATGACGAATCTTCTTCTTCATCTTTTCAAAATATAAATTCATGGGTCAAGTTTTAGATTTTAAAAATATTTGAAATCATGATTTGGAATCTCAAATCATGTTTTCTTTTGAGAAAATGAGATTTGGAATCATGATCCCAAATCGCATCTGCTAATTTGAAATCATAATTTTATATCGCATGTCTAAATAAAAGTTTAATATTAAAAGGCAAAATAACACAAAATTAGTTAATTTTATAAAATAATAATTATTTTGAAATGAAAATTTTTACTAACCTTGCCAATTAAAATGTGACAGCTAGTATAATATAAGCCTAAAGTGACTTGTAAACGAGGCACATAAATCCTTTGGACATGTGATTGCTTTACTTTTTATGAATAAAAGAAATTAAATTCCTAAAATAAGTAATTTGTTTGTTTGTTCTGATTTGGAATAAATTATATCAAATGGTAGAAACTTCCATAAGATTAAAGTAAACAGAATTTTGTTTTCACATTATTAAACAAATGAGTGAAGAAGTTCAATCGTTCAACAATAGTCAAATTTGTAACGGATTCAAATTTATGGTACTCAAGTTAGAGTTGTTCCCTTCCAAAAGATTTTTTTTTTTTTGTATACTTGTATAGGCAGAACGTAGCAATGAAGGTTACAAAAAAAAAAATTAATTAAGAGAGTATTATTTTATATTATTTTTATTATTAAGTAATTACATAGAATATTAATAGTTAAACTCCACGGCCTATTTTAATGGTTATCTTTTTATAATTTATTAAGTTATTTTTATTTAACAGAAGCAAATTGTTTTTTTTTTTTTTTAAATATTCCCTCCGTTCAACTATAGTTGTCCATTATACTATTTTGGGATGTCTAACAATACTTGTCCATTTTATGAAATCAATAGATAATTTTACACTTAATTCCTAATTTATCTTTATTATTAATTATAGTCATTTTCTTATTATATTTTTTAAGATACTGTATTTATTATATTTAAAGAATGAAATAGTAAAATTATTCAAATAGAATTTATTAAGAGCGTACAAAATCAATAGTATAAAAATATTGTTGAAGAGACAAAGATGAAGTAATATTTTCAATCAAAGATAAGTGAATTGAGGATAAGGGGTGTGGAGTATTTGTTACCTTAATTTTGTGATAGGCATTCATGCCTTGGGAATATCAATAATAAAATTTCAACAGTTTAATCAATGTTTCTACATACTCCAACAGAATTTTTTCTATTGGAAATTTGTTACCATTACAACAAGAAGTCAGATTACAAGTTTCTTTTTTCTTATTTTATTACTTCTCCCGTTTCAATTTATATATCGTTCTTATTAAAAATAAATAAATTTTAATATTTGTCATTTTACAAAATTAATATATAAATAACACTATTTTTTTTTTTTTATCCTTAAAGTTATTATTGGTGTATATATATTTTATTATTAATAAAATATTAAATGCATATGTTAGTGGACATAAATTGTGGTAGAAGATGACTATTGATTCTTGTAACTTATATGGCCATTAGTTCTTGTAACTCTCGTGGTCATTATTTTGGTATAACTCATATGACCATTAGTTTCTTGTAACTTATTTAATATCTATCATATTTATCTACCCACATTACTTACCCTCATTCTACCTATTGATTATATAGAAGACTTCTTCACCTATAAAAAGTGGTGTTTATGTTGGGTTCGAAAGTGATTAGGGCGTCATGCGGAAGCTTACAATTGCAAATCATGACATTGATAAATCAAATGACAAAAACTTATACTAAAAAATCAAAATATTATTATATGAAATTTGACCAACTGGCCTACATATTAAAAACTAATAAAACAACATTAAAATTGTAGAGAGAAAATCTCTCCATAAACAAAAGTCTCTAAATGACTACATTGTGGATGATATTGTTGTTTTGTTATGAGAATAGGGATCTTCAATTCATAGATCTCTAAATTTTTTCTCTAAGGAAAGAATAAATCAAATATGGAAGAAAGATATATTTTCATTTTAAGATAAGTTAAAGCATTTATGGTAATATTTTGATTTTCCTTCAAGAGAAAAATAAATTTCAAATAAGGTAAGAAAATCAGGGCAAAACCCTAATAGTTTCTTCCTTTTGAAGGATGTCAAGAAAGATGAGAAATGTGAAATAATATTATAGTGTGCATTAGTGAAAGAGAGAGTTGAGACAAAGTCTTTAACTATATTCATTATACAAAACAGAATAATTATATGTTGAAGGAATGTGTTCTTATGTGGAGCTTTGGACTCTTCAATAATCCGAAGTTGTTTGAGTTGTACACGTTGTTGGGCTATTGTATCCTGGAGAGGACAAGTCAAGAATATTATTGATGGATCGGTGTAAATTATGACACAGTGAGCTTGAATCTCCTTAAAGAGAGCGAGATATCCGCGCCTCAACCTAAAGATTTGCTTATTCATTTTTTTAAATTTTATTTTCAACTGTAATTTATATTATTTGTGGTATATTACACCAACAATCATTGATCTATGAATTTGATCAACATAGGAAAACTACATGATTAATTCATGTTTATTGGTCAATTTAATTAATTTATGTTCATTTATTGAAAACTTGACTTCAAGAGAACACTAAATAATAATGCAATAGTAAACTTACCTAATTTTTTAAGAAACGTGAAATCTAAAATGGTGACATAAAAAGAAGAACGGGGGAGTAATAACATATGTGATAGTGTACGAGTAAGATAAGCATATGGTGAAAAAGAAGCATCTGAACCAACAAGGGTTGTGGTGAAATGATAAATACTTTTTTTATTCTTAATCAATGGTCTTGGGTTCGAATCTTCTTAAATATGGAATTGTTATTGTTAGGAAAATTCAAATTTAATCGAACTTCAATGTAGATATGTCACGACCCAAAAATGGAGGTGACAAAATGGTATCAAAGCCCCAGGTTAATAGGTCTCACGTGTGTACAAGCCGAGTCTAAGTAGAGTCTCGAGGATCGGTATGGAGACGTTTGTACTTATCTTTGAGAAGCTACAGTGACTTTTAGGAAATCTTCACTTCTTGAATCTCTATCGTGCATCTTTTGTTGTTCTAGTTCTTATCGCTTTATTCCATTCACTATCATTTATGTGATGACTCGTGCGTGGTTCCTCATGTGAGCAGTTGGTGTGTAGTGTATAACTTGAAGGTTAGACCTAGTACTAAAGTGGAAGTGATAAACTTATGAAAACGATGTGTGGTCAAATATAGAATGTTAAACTATTTGAATAGATTGAGTTAGGTGATGACTGGACGAATTTTTTTTAGGATATTTGGATGATTAGGTTGAATCGTGGTTTAAAGGACTTTATGAGCGTCTGATATTTATTTTTAGGCTAGTCATCTAGTAATGTGATCAGTACTTGTGTGGTATAGGCAATATATGACGTGTGGTACTTCTGTTTTCGACCTGATCTATGAAGGAATGCATATGGCTTGGTATGAGAGATTGAACGGATTTGGCGGTGCATTATAGTTACCTAATGGGTAGAAATATGTGGGTTATTTGAGTACAATCTTCTTGAGGGGCGTGATGTGTTCTAGTGGTAAATCTTTGGTAAGGTATTGATGTATCTAAGTTGTGAAGTGTATCTCGAGAATTTTAAATGAGTGGTGATTTCATCGTAAGCTCCATGGAACTGGATCGATATTTGAATGACAAGCTTATGGGTAAAGGAAGTCCTAAAGAGTATACTTATGTGAAGACAATTGAGAATTTTAGTAAGAAAGTGCGTATAAAATTAATTTAGTCCTTTGGATTTGATTGGTATAGCTGGGTTGGAGATGTCATGTCGATGACAAGGGTAACTTCGTGGTGATGGCAAGGGCTAACCGAGTATAATGATAATAAGAGTTTGTGATGAATTTTGATTGAGATGCAACTATATGATAAGGATTATTGATTAACAAATTTTTGTATTGTAATGACGTCTTACGAGTATCTAAGGTTGTGGTTTGCTACTATTTGGTGAGTAAAATGGTCGTAGTAAAAGTGGTAGGAGGTGTTGGGACACCGCTCGAATAGAATTGAAATGAGCTAGAGTCATAAATGGAGAGAACTAGTGGAAAAAGTTTTGCCTTCGAAAGGAAGCGAGAACAATGACATTTACTCTGGTTGCAAGGACCAAAAATGTATCTTTAAATGGTTCAGAATTTGGTTCAGAGACATGTCGTTCCATCTGTTTTGCTATGGTTATAGTGATAGTGTTACATGTCGTACATGTCAGTTAAAAGTTGTTTGGATAAGATTTGAGAAATGAGTGTACAGACGTTCAACTCGAGTGTGATGATAAGTTCTTTTGTGGTCTTAAGTTTGATAACGAGTATGATTGAATTTTTAGCGAAAGATATGATAAGGTCGATGGAGAGACGATCAATGGTAAGCTAAGATACGTGAATTTAAAGAAAATAAAAAAATAAAAAATCAAGGTATTAACTAATGTTGATAGATAATGGGATTATGTTACACAGTTAGATTCAAAATTCAAGTTTTTCATTGTGAGTTTAGATTTGTGGTAGTGTTTTTTGTCAAGGTATGAATTGGTAAGGTAAGGAATGATCGATCACATTGAGTTTGAAGCATTTAGAAGGACTTAAAAATATTTGGATGGTAAATTTGGTTACTTTTGATTGTTATACCTAAGGGGGGTTTCACATAATGTTTTGATTTAGAGGATAAGGTCAAATATCATGGGTTGTTGGTCAAAGGATAAGATTGGCGTGAGCGAGTCAACAAAAGGAACAAGAGTCTAGTGTATTAAAGGGTTAAAGATATTTAGAATTTTGTGTCATGGGAAGAATTTAAGAAAAATGAAGGAATAAACCTCTCGTATAAGCCCTTGCTTTGTAGTTGAAGGATTTATTGATTTTTGCATATGAGTTTAGATATGACTGTGAGATGTGAACTAGTTTTGTACAAACTTATTAGGAATGTATCATCGACTTTTCTAAGTATTGAGTTTTTGTTTGGATGACAAGCAGTGATGTGTGAAAGATTCTATGCGGTTATGTTGAGCTAAATTGTCCAATTATGATAGTAACTTATATCAGTTCAACGGTGTGGACCTACTGTTTTACATGATTAATGAGGATTTCTAGGGGATTGAAACTACTTTGTTGATGGGACAATACAGACAGTTATGATGTGTTACATAGGCATTTGATGGTGAGTAGAGGTTATGAGCTTATAGTATACTGAATTATTGGAGTGGCCAAGAATTTCTTAAGTGTTGGTATGAGGTATATGATGGTTTTGAATGTTAGTCAAAATTTGGCATCTGAAAGATTACGTGAAGTTGACATTGTACGTGATTCAATAACTTTATATTGATGGGAAAATACTTTTAGATTCGAAATTAGTGTTAGCCTTGGGTGGGACTCGTATATGTCCTAAAATGCTTATTTGGAAAAAGAGAGCGCCACAGTTTGAATTTGGAGGCGATAATGTATTTGATAAGAATACTTTGATACTAGTGACAGTTTGAGAGTAAGATAAATGACTGGTGTAGTTATGATGTTGGTTGGTATTAAGAGTGTTAGATTCAATGGAGTAATGTGAGAAGTATGTGAGGTTTGATGAATCTAGTATTTGTAATATTGTAATGGGGTCAGTCTGGTTGATTGTTGGTAGCTAAAAAAAATCGAGAGATAGAGTCAGACGAATAGAATTTTATTTATATGGGCACTATGGAAGAAGTATCTTGTGTTATTCGACCTTACTTCTGTATATTCTTATGTGACCACCTTCTTCATACTGGATATTATTTGGAGTATGATTCACCGCTTATGCTTCTCGTGTTTCCACATCTATGGGTGAATCCCTAGTGGTGGATCAGATGTACCGATCCTCTTGTGCCCTCTTGATAGGGTATATGATCCTTGGAAAGACTTGGTCATTTCAGTTATGATAGATTTGGTGTTGTTTGGGATAGTTGAAGTATATCAGTAGTTCTATACGCACAACCTTGCTTATGAGAACCTATATAAGAGCTATGAAGAGTTACAATTGTATAAGAGTGTTGTTAGAGGTTCTACATTTTAAGGGTATCGCTTGTTGGGTGTTTACTTGATCATTTCCTTCTTTGTGTTAGATAAGTGTGATCCTCTCTTGATGGGTACCCGATGTCTAAAGATCAATTTTTATAACTTAAGTTCGTGGAAAGATTATGCTGTGAGAAAGTAATCTTGATAAGATATGTGATGGTTTGTGCATGATGTGTGTCTGGTGGTTGATTCATAAGGTTATCTTAATTATGTGAGAAAGGATTCGTCATGATGGTTGTGTTAAGGTCCAATGGGTTTGAGTTTAGATTGAGTTCATGGGTTAGTGTGTGGCTTGATAATCACTCTTGAT